>KZ538375.1:41506-76850 GCA_000934665.2 Catajapyx aquilonaris
CCCCCCCCCCCCCTCCGACTTGCGCTTGCGTCACCAATGGCTCGCGGGGGCTCAATTTGGGATCGGCAAATTGCCGGCGCAAACCTTGGGTTTCGCTGAGAAAAGTATCAGCTGGGTATCACCAATGGACAAAAGGGAACAGCAGGGAAATTGATGTTGGCCAGGGGGCTAATGAGACTCAGCCTTTGACACTGGCTGCTGACGCAGGGACATATCACATCCCTTGCTTTTCTCTGTTCGTGACAATGCAGGCGACATAATATTGTATCGGCAGGTCTGCAACCTTACTCATTTCAGCGACTGTACGGCATCGTCACCGCAAGCATATTGATGTATATGAATGCAAAAGTGTACGGAGATTACCTCCACAACCATAGCCTGAAATCCTCTTGAAAACTGGAATGGGTCGCGTGCTGGGTCATGAATGAGGTAGGAATTGGGGGAAACAATGAGGAGAATCATGTGGGATTTTAAGCCGGGAGGGGAACAATGAGGCGGGGATCTGGCGCTATATTATTGCTTGGTCGGTTGGTTAGGCCATTAATCACAAAGGAGGAATTTTTTGGAGAATTTGAGGGTGACCCCCCCCCCCTCCCCCTCCCCCCTCCCTCCTTCTCAACCCTGCCCGAGCTAGGGAGGTCTCCGGAGCCTGTATGTCCTTTATAGAGTGGAAGCCGCTTGCAGGAGGAATCGATTCCCCGGAGCTCCTCTTGATGCAAATGACACTGCCAACGGCCTCTATATGGGGTTAATTATCCCGTCGTGATTGCCCAAGCGGAAGTTTACAGAAGGGTCAAAAGGCTCAACCCTTGCGGAATAAATCGGTGGAGCCAGAAATTATTGGGAGGATGCAGCGAGGTGGCAGCATTTACTCGCCTCTGTATTTATCTAACCTTCCAAAGTATCATTGTTGCGACAATGTGGAGACCAAGAACTGTCTCTGTCAGTATGTGTCAATATCCATGCGGTCCAATCAGGCTAGTTAGCTCTGATTCGGTGGAGCGGTTGAATCGGCGACGGATAACGTGGTCTGGTCAAGTGGTTGTGATCTTTGCCACTTCTCTCTTGCCTGCTGAGTCTAATCCCCCAAAGAGCTTGGCAGCAAGAAAGAGGGAAGTAATTCGCCAGAGGCAGCTGCGGAACCCAACATCACGTCGGCGCGCATTTAGTTGATTGGGCCCGTCGGGAGGGGAAAACTGGCGGATGGACCAGGATGTTGCTGGCTATACTGTATACAGACGGAGGGAGAAAAAGACTCACAAAAACCATTGGCGGTGGCCTAAAAATGGGTCCCTGTTTTTCCTTATAATAGAGTTGAGGTGCTGGCCGTTGGTCGTCCCCACCTTCTCTGGACGTAATAATTAAGGTCCGCAGCGCCGTCAACTTCCCAATCGACGAAGGCGCACTGGGCCATGAGACCAAGTGCCGTCATGCAGCTCTGGAAATACATTTGACCACTTGCAAGTTGTAGTGTAAATTATAGTAGGGGAGCTTGCAAAAATAAAAAAATGAGGATCGTGTTGATGTTGCGGTTTGCTGTTTTTCTAGTGGGGTAAAAAGTGTTCCCTGGGGAGTTGTGTGCAAGCAGAGGAATACGTGTATTTCCAGGGCTGAGTGAGAAAGGAGGCGGGCGACGGGATGTCCCGTGGGCGAAAATTGAGCATGGCGGTGCTCCTCGGGCGTTTAATTAGCAAGGAGATTAAAAAGGAGACGGAGGGACGCGCCCTGCAACACGGGCCATTAACTCCACTCTTCTCCCCCCCCCCCCTCATCCTCCGTATATACCCCCCTTCCATTCCTCCCCCCTGCTGTTGCCTCCCCATACCCATCCAGCATACACCCATCTAACTTCCCCGAAGGACCAGGCCTCAACTGACCACTGCTCAAGTCCTTTCACTTGACTACAACTGGCGCACTGCTGCCGCATTGCGTTCTACTTGCCGGCCTATATGCCCATGTAATACACCGTACTTTGAGAGACAGGCTGGGTACCATTTTTGTCATCATCAGGAAGGGGCTTAGGCTGGGGTGGAGGTTTTCTAACAAGTTCTCAGCACGTATCCTATACACACTATTCGCTGGTGCTGGATAGAGAAAACTACTCTATAGTATAGTCTAGTCACTAGTGTTCAAAAAGGATTTTTCGGAAAATATACGGTACAGTATGCGAGATAAGAATGCAGTGCAAGTTCCTTGTTGTCATTTTCCAAGTATATGCTGACATTTTTGAGCAACGAGTGCTTAATGATGCTGCTTCTCCTGAATGTTATTTTTCTCCGCAGGAGTTTGTAGTGAACCGATATTATTAGAGAAAGTTTTGCTAACAATACATGTTATTAAGGGATAAATGAATTGTAATTTCTTCTATGGGTTCTGCAATTGTCAGAATCCACAACGGAAAGTTGCAAAGTAAAGTAGTAATGGTTTAATGCAGGTGTGCATAAAGTGTTATATTTTACAGTAAATGGTGCTGCAGAAGGGCATTCCCCTGTCCCTTTTCATTATGCCTGCCTTCAGTGACAACTGCGTGATTTGCATTAATTTTAGTAAAATAATAATGATGGTCGCAAGCAGTTACGATTAATCTCATTGATATTCTTAGGATCATGTATATTATAGACCCTATAGGCATCCTATACATAAGATAGTATTCAGAAATTTCAAGTTCATGTCAGATTAGTCACGATGTTGTCACTAAAGGAGATGTACTACTCGAAGCAAATAAGTTACAAGAATGTTTTTCACATAGCAATATCAAGCAAAAAAATTACAACTTTCTTGCAATCTTATATAGTACCTATACTGTAGAATTTAATGGTATAGAAACTCCGATTCACATTTTTCCTCAAGTTACAGTAATAATGACAACCTGCAGTATACAGTTGCAATCAATTTACGTCAAAAGCATTTCTTTGATAAGTGGTTTTGGTGTAAAGAATTAATGTGGACGAATCCTTCTAGAGTGGTTTTGTTGGAGGCTTTAATGCTTATGTTTGTCATGTAACTACATCATGTTTTAGCGAAACTGCTGAAGTGAGCATTTATTTCAATTGTTACGAGTGAAATATCTCGTAATAATTGCAATTGTAATTGCACCATAGCCTCACTACTGTAGCTTCAGGTGTAAGCCACTTTAAGAATATCCACTAATTGCATTTATGAGCCTATAAAATATAGGTACCCAATCCAATGGTCTAGATAGGTCCCCCTTACGATATGATAAATCTGGTCCCGATGGATGATAATGAGAGCGTGCTCTTGATTAGGTCGCCTCCCCCCATTTATCCATCCCACCCACCCACCCACCCATCTCGTATCAGAGCATCATCCACCCACGCAATCTGAGTCGAGGTCGTCCCATCTTCTCCCCTCCTGTTTGTCCAGCACTGATTACAGCCCATTGGCGATCGTCTGCCTGGATGGGACAAATATCCATCTCACTCCGCCGCCAAATCCTCCCCCTCTCAAACCCTATATATATATACTACACACATCCCCACCCCCTTCCCCTTCCTTCCCCCTTCCTTCCCAATCTGACTGCCACACGCCCCAGCCCAATCCCATGCAGTTATTCTCGCCTCATTCAAAGTGAGTTGTAAAGAGTTGGCCTCAAAGGTCAGGGCGCCAGACATATGCATGCTGTGGGTCTTCCCCCATTCATATACTGGATAGGGACTGATGGCTTTCCTCTGTCATTCGCAAGCAGGAGTCTCCCCGCCAATTATTGATGGCAAGGACAAAGACACCCTTCTTTTTTTAGGAGAAGGAAGGGATGGGATGGGGGGGGGGGTGTCCCATTCATTCGTTTCTCAACGCATGGTGATGTTGGTCTTTTTTGCGGAACTGGGGTGCATTCAAATGTTGGGCCTGTTGAGGTCATAATAAATGAAGAGTGATTCTGAGTTTATGAATGCAATATCAGGAGGAAGGCCTTTTTATAGGATTACCATTGCCACACCTTTTCACCCTGGTAATTTGAACGGATCGTGCCTTGCTTTTTTTTCCCTCCAATAATGTTGGGAGGACAGACCGTGGACAGATCTAACAGCGTGATTTAAATGCAGCATGAATGAATGGGCACTTTCTGTCTCCCTCCCAAGTGGTTTAGTGATCCTGAAGTCATCATTCAGTGGAGGTGATAGGTGACGTGAATGAGAGTTGAAAGGCTGGGATGACCACGACGCCAGTTGGGCGGCTGTATATAGAGTGGGACGCGGCTGGGGTTTGAGGGGGAGCCTGGTTGTCACTTATCTATCCCTCCGTCTATCTGATGTGTGTGACTGCGTGCATGATGCGCCTGCGCCATGGACCACTCATGATGTAATTGCCCTCATTAGCCGGGCGGAGCATCATCGCTCCTCTGATTGGCGGCCAAGGACAGGAAGACCCCGTTTAGCCCAGACCTTTTATTCCTAATGCATGGGAAAAGATTGACGCTTATGTCATCCTGCAGGTACGGAATATGTGCAGCCTGGAGCATCAAATCAAGGCGGTTCCTGCAATGAACCCTTGGTTCCCTCTATATGTAATCCTCCCTCCGTTCTCTTTTTCCCCGTGGGCTGCTCGTTATCCGGATGGAATCCTCTGTGCCTGTATCGTAGGCAGCCAAGCAAAGCAAGCCACGAGCGCCATTTGCCCTCGTCGCTTTGAGGCGGCCCGCAGACGCTTTGAAATTCAAACGACGCCCTACCCTCACCAAAGGAGCTCAAAGCCGGCCGGAATTGGCCCCCGTGCCCCGGGCCAACGAACCTTATCAAAACAATCTACTCGCCAATCAAAGAGATGCTGCCTTGCCTTGCTCTCAGCCTCCTTATAAGCAGTACAGGGTGTAATAGAAAAACTTGTTCCGCCGGTTTCTATGGTTTGGAGGTCAGCAGTCGAGGATGTTGGGTTGGGCATATCGGGTGGTTTTTCTGTGGCTGGTGGTATGCCCTGGTTTGTATGGACTGGTGGTTGATCGATGTGCTGTTGCCAGCGATTTGTTGCATCTGCATGGATTCCCCAAGGATGAAATAAGCCAGTGTAAGTGATTTTTGTATGTATGGGCAGTGGGTATGGGTGATACCCCCTATTGCCTTGGGGCCATCTTTCGGGGCGGCCAGGCGGCTTCGATTTCAGGGCGCCGACTGAGTCGCCATCTCTCGATGCTTGTTTTTACCTTGGTTTTTTTGTGTGTACAGGGGTTTGCCTGATCCAGTGGGAATCCCAATTCAACACGTCGGCCGTGGGAATGTTGAACGCCGATGGCAGCAGAAACTTGGGCCTCTTCCAGCTGTCGGAGCTGTACTGGTGCGATGACAAGTGGGGTGGGAATTGCGGAGTCTCATGCACTGGTATGCATGGTACTTGATGTTCTGCATGTTGGATATGTTGAGTACTGTACATTCCTTCCGGGTGCGGCTCATGCCTGTCTCAGTATTATTGGAGGATAAGTTGTCACTTGTCAAGAAAACGGGTGAAAAATATAGGCTACCAACGGTGTGGGCAGTTAAAGAATTTCAGGAAAATGTCCTGGGGGTGCAAGCAGGAAGCAGCTGTTGAACACAAGTAATAACCTGTAACCCAATGAGAGAAGAGTACTTGTACAGTTGTACCGTACTATACACAGTAGAGTATATCAGCTTTGAATTTATGCATTGACTTAAATGCAATGAAGTTGACTTTGCTTTAAGATCGTAATTCTTATCAATCTGCAAAGAGGTGCAAATGTGGGCATATGAGCAAAGGATTTCGCACAAATCAAAATACTATAATATATAGGCCCTTATAACTTACGGAGTTACGGTAATATTTAATAGATCTTTTTTGTTGTGTGCTGCAGTCCACCGCAATTAACCTTTTAGGTCAACCGTGTCTGTCTTCATTTTTTCAAGCCAAAACAACATTTTAATGAATATGTCAGTTTCATAGCTTATAGTGCAGTTATGACGTTTTGCTCGAACGATCCACATCGTCCACATAATAACTGGCAATGCGATTTTAATTTGTCTTTGTCTCAATGTACACCCGCGAGCATAAAGATGGAGACGGCCGGCCCTCACCTTCGGCAGGCTGCTCTGTCAATCTCAGCAACTACGGTATCAAATATACTGTCATAAATACACGGACACACGCTTGAAGCAGCAAACTCGGTCCAAAAAATAGTTCATTAATTTGAGTCGGATAAAGAAAGGTCAAAAAAGGGCCTGCCGTCTCCATCTTTATGCTCGCGGGGGTACATTCTGCAATGTAGTGTGGTATAAGTTTAGCTATACAGTACTTACAGAAAAATCATTAATTTGGTCTCACATGTCAGATGTGGGAGTTTTGTACAGCCTAACATACTGTAACATAATCCATGTAGCCAACAAGGAAAGTACGGTACTTGCGGATTTTCCACTCGAAAAACTCTTACGGCCGGATATATATCACCTGCAAGAGTATTATCACTGATGATTACTTATAGAATATATTATTCTGATATGCTATTATGTTATTACATAAAAATTTTCGTCGTCTCATATATTTGAGATTGTAATGCGAGTGTAACGAGCTCAAAAGTGATAGGAATGTCTTCCTTCACGTGAACTTGAAGTGATGGCCGCCGCAGTTTGAATCAATCATTGACAAGTATATACCTGGTTATCCCTGCACTCCATAGTTGTCTATTTGCTGTGAATTCATCCAACCGCTGGTATTATTATCCGTAGTTGACATTATTGATTTAAGAATGTTTATTCTTTTATTTTGGTATTCGCAGCATTTGAAAATAGTAAGTATACAGGCCTAGTATAAAATACATATCCGGCTTTTATTTTCCATGTAGTGATTGTTATGATAAAATATATGGTATTGAGTTCCCCTGTAAACAAGTGAAGTTGTCGTATAGCCTGAATCATAGCATAAGTACCTTAAATGCCAATGACTACGTTGAAAATAGCGTATTGCAAAAAATATTAATAATAATTAAATTATGACCTCTCTCAATCACAGCACAGAGCAGCACTGATACGTTGTCGCTGTAATAAATTGTTGCATGATGACATTATACTGTATGGAAGCTTATCACAAGAGTTGAGTTGTGGAATGTCACTCCAATCATATTCAGTTATGGATGCCAACTATCTGCTTCACTGATCAGTATAACCTGTCCTGAAATCATCCTTTTCCGTACTCCTATCGATTTCCCCAATGCTCCGAATCAATATATGGACAGAAATTATTACTAGTACCTATTAGAGTTATTTCAGCAGGATAAGGGACCTAGTGGCCTAGTCCATCTATAAAAAGGATTAACCTTGCCGAAAAATCCTTTAGTCGACTCTGTGAATAACTCTCACTGCTTTATTGCTCCAGTACGAAAATAGTAAGGTTACACAATGAATATTTCAGCACTATTGGATGATGACATTACTGATGATGCCGCTTGTGCCAAGAGGATCTACAGGTTGTCAAAACGCGACAAAGGGAATGGTTTTCTTCCATGGTGAGTATGGGCAAACACCGACGTGATTTTTAAACGTTATAATATCGTCACAATTTTGATTAGGGTTGCATGGAGCCAACATTGCCGAGGGGACACTTCCTCTTATGTAGAGGCCTGCTCACTGGAACCAGCAGCAGAAAAAGTCGAAACTGATGGCGCCACACCCGATTCGCAGAAAACAGCTGGCAGTGCAGATTTTCCGCAGATTTTTACGCCTTAATTGGACAATTTTAATTTTTGCTTCCACACCCACGTGATTTTGGATCGTGGATGGAACGCCTGGATTTTTAACCACAAAAAATGTGAAGCATGTCTGCTAGAGGCTATAAAAAGAGTCGACGTCCCGAAAACTAGTTTCCTGGCAGAGCTTTCTGCGCCTTAGGAAACGTTTGAATAAAAGGCTCCTGCACTTTTTTTCCGCTTATATTTTTTTGCAAGTATAAAGGCGGCGCAGGTGTATGGACGAAGAGGGAACACCTGACCCAAGGTCGGGGCCACCTCTTACAAAAGAATGCAAACGGAAGATCCTCCCGTATGATTGAAGTGCAGCAGGCACATCTTCAAACCAGTTTCTATATGTAATTTGCTTCTCAATGATTTTTTCCAGACACGAGTTTGACAGTACACTACTGACGAGGATTCAAGTTTTCCTTCGAAAAAAAAAATAAAGAGTGTCACAAAAAGACGGGCGTTGACCTCACACAGCATGTGTCAACTATCTTTGGAAATTACAAGTTGGCAACAATGCGGCAGGGGAAACATGTCAATAAAAAGGCAGGAAGGTAATGAGGGTTGGTGAGGCGCAAGTTGCAAGGTGTATGAGGTGTCTGCTCTGTGGAGGGGGCGGTGTTGGCTGGTGGTGGTTAGGATTTGAATTTCAGAGCGGAAGGTAAACAGTTGCCTGACGATAAGTATCATCTGAGTGACATGGCCACAAAAGGCCACTATATAGCCTGGGACCTACCACTCCGACCCCAATCACCACCAATCTCCTGAATTTGCAAATGACGACTATAACAATAGTTTGGTGTGTTGTATGTGGTCGCTTAGCAATATCCCGTGAACGAGAAATCGTGTCAAAGTCCCCCCGAATTTAACACAGTGCAAATAATGCGAGGTGGGCTGAAATGTCATGCCCGCGTGTGAGGTTGAAGTGAGTAGCGAACCTGCGTTACTTATTCATAATGCGCAGGGACTGGGATTCGAAGTCTATATGACCAGCCAAGTATGGCGCGGATTTGACGCCTCGAAACACTGCCCGAAATTGCATATAGCCAACAGCTGCATACGTTACGTAACCTGTTGTTCGCAACATCTTGGAACGTACCGCGCAATTGATCGCGTTCCCAGAGCTTTGTGAAACAAAAACATATTTTATCCAGCAATGGCCGCATAAAATTTTAACAGTCGTACCCCCCGAACCGGAGAGAGAAAAAAATTGGCCGATTACTGATACCATATGATATCCGTGACATTTGACATTGTTCCAAGTGAGCCCACCCACTTCAATGCCCCATGAAAAAAAAAGCTAGGCAGATGCACACAGATAAGTCAAAACGACGCAGTGCTTTCATGTCATGATTGTTGACAATTATTGTTCTCCGGACATACTGCAATATGATATTCATAGTTTCTGTAGCGCTGGCAATTCAATTACGGAGGAATTTTCGTCCAATTCGCGAGACCAATTTGGGGGCTGAGATAAACTCTTTTCTACCGGGTCATACATAAAAGGGACAGCAGGCGGAGTGGAATGGCCTAGGTCGGGGCACGGGATCCGGAAATAAGTTAGCAAACTGTGTATAAGGGTAGGCCACCCCCAAATCTTGCCAGCCGGGTTTTCGCGTGATTGGGACTCCTGAGTGACGCAAAGGAGAAGTATATAGGATTGGAGGACATGACAGCGCCAAATGGGACCCTGTCAGCCTTTAATGCCCACCTGCTTCACCTGTAAGTTGTCTCCGGTCCCCGTTTCATTTGTCTCTGATCATCTGACCCGGCCGGACGAACCAATAAGACCCAAACACGTATGCCCCTTTAGATTGAGACAGATGAGCGTAAGTGGCCGCTCAGAGAGAGCAATCATAGAGCAGCATGAAAACATACTTTCGATCCAAATTTGCAATTAGATACCTCTCAATTCATTAAGGCTCCCCTGTGGTGGTGGCAGATGCTCTCTCCCCTGTGCTTGTGAACACCTCGTTCATCAGTTTCAATTTCAGTCATTTAGAGCCTCGGAATATGTGCTAATTGAGCGGTTGATAATAATGCAGGGTTAGGGAAAGACATATAGGATCATCCCTCATCCTATAAGATTTAGACGCTTCTATAATACTGATGGGTTCACCCATGGGTTCACCTGTCACGTCATGTGTAGATGGCATCAGATAAGAAGCTTTTAAAATGCCTCTAGAAGGTGACCTAGTTCGCACGTGTTCGATAGTCATGAATTTTATTCCTAGCTCTGAAATCAGATGTATCTGCAATAATATTTGAAAGGGAATAGCAAGTTGGGAAATGTGGTAGGCCTGAGGTGCAGTTGGAAAAACGATCGTAACAAATGAGCATCGCGCGGCGAGGGGTAATCCTTCTCCGACGGCGCCGGCACAAAAGCCGAATTAACTATTCATAATCCCGCATTGTGCGGGCACCCGAGCGACGCCACCGCTGCTTGGTGGGTGGGGTGCTGCTGTGGGAGGGGGATAGAAAAGCGAGAGACCCTTATGCCTTTTTCTTGTCAACCAACCATTTTCAACCCCCGATAATGAGTGAAGGAGGACGGATTTTACCGAATTATATTACAAAAGACAGCATTGATCGGTAATTGAATTGTCTGCGTGGCTTAATTTATTTACATGCCACGCATTATTCAATCAATAGACAATTTTGCATAGGTTTTTCGATACGAAAATGACCATCGCAACATGATTTGCCCAAGGTTGTAAAGCTAATAAACCACTGCGTCCTTCCGGTTCCAGTAAAGGCCAACAGGAATCGGTTGATTGGTTGGGGAGGCTGCCGTTAGGGAAGCGTGATTGGGACGAAGGCGAAGGTAAAATACAGGTAGTGGCTGGTAGCTAACGGATCAAAGGCAGCAGCACCTGCGCCTCAAGGAAGACGGGACAGGTGTTGTTGATATTGTTGTTGTCTTCTTCCTGACGTCATCCGTCTGCAAAAGGAGAGTACCAGAAGCAAAAGCTTTGTTGAGTCACGCACAGTGTGCATATAAATCCTAGAAATCCGGTATGCCCCGCCTTGCTATTAAAGTAATAAAGCAATTTTTTCTCTCCCCCCCCCCTGGTAGATACGCACCCCTCTCTAGAATAATACTATCTCAGATTGGGTACCTGAAATCAATCTGGGAGCGCGCACGCTTAATCTTTACCGCCATATATTGATGGAATACATAATACAATCGTGGGCTAATCTGCGCCCTCCATCTGCGACCTCGCCCGTCTAACAACCCCATTAATTCTAAGGGGACTGCGTCTATATGCCCAGGGTATGTGATGCACGTCGGGTAAAGATTCTCTTCAATTTTTCTTTTGTTCGGCTGGTGTTGGACACAAAAGACCTGCCAGCCGGTACATATATGCCATGGGCTACGGTTCGGCCCATATGTGTGTTGATAGAGTAATTATTTAAATAGCATGGTGTAATAGGATTTAACAGTATGTACTTGGTTGTGTAGGAAGCGTTCCTATTCATCAATTGCCTGATCGTGTATCGATTCCTACCAATTAACTAGGGATTTTTTTTGTGAGGAAGGCGTGGATACAGAATTTTTTTTGTCAGCAGAAAAGGCGGGGGAAAGTTATGTACCTGCTGTTGTGAATATCCAAAAATTTTGACATATCAGCTATAGGATCACTCAATTTCTTTTAAAAATGGATTTACTGGCGGTAATTAGAATACTGGTTTGACTGCATATCAGTTTGTTGTTACGCCTCAAGTACCGTAACGTTTCGAGTAACGACTGAACAATAATGGCATTTCTTCTTTTTTGTATTCCGTGAAAATCCCATGGTGATGGGCACGAGGCAAGGGAAGCTACGTAGCCGGCGACCCGGAAAATCTGGACATGGTGCAAAAGGTGGAAGGTGTCATCTGCGAAGCGGAGGTCAGCCAGGTGGTATATATTTTGAGTGGGGAAGGGAGGGAGAAGGGGTTGCAAGGCCCTCGATTATAATGATGCTACCTGACTTTTATCCTATTCTTTATATTTTTTTGTGGCGATGCAAACCTCTCAACCGTTTTGCAATGTGTCTTTGAAGCGCAGCGATGGGTGGCGACATGGTGATTATAAAGCATATTTTATTGTTGGAAGTATTGTTGATGTGGCAACAGTGTCAGATGGCGCGTGCGCGGGATCCCATCCATTAGATCCCCCCCTCACCCTTCATGCGCACGCGCCAGGGGTGTCCATTAACCGTAATTGCTAGAAGGGATCTCGGATAGGGATCACACTTTTTTTATAACCGGTTCTTCCTTACGTCACACCTTGGTGGTTTGGCTACTTTTGTTACCAGTTTGCGAATTTCAGTTATTCGTATTCCAGATTTTGCAGAGCATTGTTGCATATATGCGATCAAGATCAGTATATGTGAGGTGAGAATGTACTGTCAAGGCCTGTATTTATGGTCAAGTATGAGATTGATGTTGCCTGAGCGTATGAGTTTATTGTGTATCTGATAAGACATTGTCACGGTACATTGTCAATGTTATTTGCGTCAAGGACTTTTTCGAGCATGTTGACGATATACACGCGAGGGTGCATATAATATGCCCCTTGCGAACTGTTTCGCATATAATGGAATTAAAAATTCAGCATAACTGGAACTGTTGCCTTTAGCGAATTTGCATGAAATCTGATATGATTCGCAATGCTGGGCAGATTATTATGCAAGAAATACTACAAAGTTAATGAGGTGTTGCGTGAGATTGTGCGTTTTAAAAGTAATGGTCGTGTGAATGCTATTATTGTTTTAGATAAGTTTATTGATTGTCATGGTTTATTACTGACATGACTTGCGCAGTTGACTTACACGTAAATTCAGAAGCTCTTCTGATTTGTAGTTCATCTCATAAACGTTTGTCTTGCCAGATGACTTGTGGCGAAAAACTAACTTTTTCATCATTTGTACACATCGGTCATTATTCATGATTCTTCTTCAGTCCAACACGTGCTTTTAGGCGTAGCCTATCTTTGTGCAGTTGCTGTGGTGCCCATTCACTTAACACAATTTCAAAATACCAGTTTTGGAAGAAAAAATTGGTGGGCTTGGTCGTTCAGTACATCGGAGGAAAATTGTTGAAGAACCAGAACACGGTTTTCGGCAGGTGATCATGTCTACCATAGATATGGTGCCTACGTGACGAATGTATTTGATTCGGTGAAACTAATGAAAACATCTCAAGTCCACTACTTTTCAGGATACAAATAACTGTTTAACTTATGCACTATCAGATAACATTGTTATATATTGATGTCCTACCTGCCTTCGGACAGTAATCATCATCAATAATATTGTATCAAATCAAATCAGCATATACAGAACTATGTACTTCCAGGTAACAAAAATCCTCGCAGTGCCACTAAAGACAACACCTTTTCCCGCATTTTTCTTTCCACAGCAGAGCAGAATGTGTTGGACAAAATATTCCTCGGCTTTTGTAACTTTAAAAAACACTAGGTTGCTGGCAGGCATGACATCTGATGCCATAACTCCATGCTTAAGTGACTCACCACATGTGATCATATCTTAATCCATAAAGGTGCCCATTTCATGCGACATTTTTTTATTAGAGGAGAAAGGGGACCTTTTCGGCCCGGTATATCATTCGCGGCCCTTCCATCAGGTGGACAGAATAAAGTGTGTGTCTTGCCAATGAAAATCACTCTCTTAGTAAGCTGCATGTGACCAGGTGATCATCCTTTAGATATACCACCAAGCGACGCGACGGTCAAATAGTCGCAGAAAGTACAGTGTATATATATAGTTGCTGGGGCTTACAACTAAGTTATAGCAGGTATAGTGTGTAAACAACCCACCTAACTTTTTCATTGATTTTAAGAAGAACATACGTACGAGAACATAAATGCGCAGTACCTTACTATACCACCCTGAGAAGTAGTTTCTGTGTAGTAAATATAGAAATTTTATAATCAATATATTGTCTTGCTAACATTCGATATTAACTTATATAGACACGTAGACAGAGACGTCATGTTGGCGGTTTAAAAGGGAAGGGATATTAAGTCCTTGAATGCACCTATATACAGTACAAAGAGGTGATCATAATGTAGAGGGCAAAATGTGATCCTCTCTTGATGACTGGAGGTATAAATATGAAAAATCTCTCCTCCATATATATAGAGGTTACGTTAGTCAATCAAAAGGTGTGTTCACTAAGCCACTTTTGCACAAGCGAAAGTGAGTTTACATGAAATACAGAACGTCTCAGGTTGAGAACAAAAAGCTCTTATCAAGGCTCTTATGTAGTGTACGATACTGTATATATGGCCGACTGTCCTGCTGAGTGCCCTTTACCCGCTAACGAAGGTCAATAATGCGAAGAAAAATGCTACACCTGCTGGTCCTCATCTATCTCCCCGTCGGTCTTGCATTAATGAACAAACTCTAAATTACAGAATAATAATGTTTATTTAGCTCAATTTAAAGTCATCCAGATAACGTCCCCAATTGATTATGTAGTGAAATTTATACGCAGATAGAGCCTGAGGTGTGGACCACCTGGTGCTTATGTAAACTATTTTTTTTACTACAAAATTCCGTGCATCCGTTGGCCCCATTGCAGACTCGCGAAACGCCCTCACAAAAACCTAACCTCCCCATATAAATGCAGCCTTTAATTTAAATACACTACTTAAATCCCCAAGATTGAGATGGTGTCAGTTGCCCATCGGAAAGAGGAAGCCCCACTCAGGAAATCCAAGAGTCGTAATTGAGAGCCCGGTACATTTGGTTAAATAATGGCACAATAATTTATGCGTGCAGGATTCACCCTCTGGCTCCTCCCCAGGATCGTCCGGGAGCTGAAAATGCTGGTGGCCACTCCAGCACGTGTCACGTGGCCCCTCATGTTGTGGCACACGCCAGGTACACCCCCTCAACCCCCTACCATCCCCTTGATGTGGGTAGTTGGATGGGAGGCCACGAGACCCTCATTTTCCACGCTGCTGCCCCTCTCCATGTTGCCACCTTCATTGCCACAGCAATCATGTAGCTACGCACAAAACCGGTCCTGTTGACTCCTAACTGACCTCCGTTGTATAACACACTCCGGATTGACCATCGCCACTGTTAAATCATCCCAGAAGAATATGATGAGCGCATTGTTGCACTTATTGGTCCGAAGTTTGGCAATCTGGGTACCATCAACCGTCTGTTGGATGACTTCGGCAACAGCTGACCGTGCCCCCCTCTTATTTTTTCACCCCTAACAAAAGTCAGGTGGTAGCCAGCACGAGCCGCTTCCCCAACGTATATCCTGAAGCGTCTTCACTCGAGGACATAATTCCGCCATTTTCCCATATTCTGAATATGTCGCAAACCGGCAAAGTATAGGTTTGAAAAAGCTAGAGTGATTTGTTTCCTGAGATAATGATGCTTTAGGTGTTAGACCGGTGATACATAATGAGTTCCCTTTCCCCTGCATGTATGGATCGACAGCACCCTCATCGTGGGATTGTGGGTGTGCAAATTGTCTGGCCCTTCATTGTCTCCCACACTTCGCAGGGCGTTTGGCAGGGGAGCCCTTTAGCTTTTGATTTGAGTGCAAACAATGACACAAAAAAAGAGAGAAGGGGGATGCATCATGGGTAGACAACCGATCTATCTATCTATTCCCCATCCGATCCCATCCGGTGCGTCCATCCTCCAGCTGACTTGGCGCCTTTCGTGCCAACACACCTGCCCAACACTTTATTATTCTAATCCCCTATATACACTCTTCACTTCCCCAACACATATACGCATCATACCCACAATAGATCCGAAATCTTCACACACGCTATTTTTTTCGGGAGGTTGTCGACACCTGCAACAAGTGCACAACTGGTTGATGGCCATTGGTGACAAAAGCATGGATTAATCATTTCCAAGAGTTCATGGCCATGGTAAAGGTGTCATATACGAATATTGGAGGTTGGCTCGTGGGAAAATGTTTATGGCAGCAGGTAATCAAAGTAAATGGCGCGTGATTGTACAGCCCATTTTTTTTTATTTCCGATCCACTTGAGATGAGGATCACATATGTCACCCCCCACATCCCACCCACCCATGCACCACACACGCACACATTCAGCCGGAATTTCCATCAGCATAGAGCCTGACGCATTGATTCTCGGCGCACGGGCCACACACACCTGTTGGCCAATCCAGGTGCTGAGACCCACGTTGCCATGTCGACCTGCTAAGAAAACCGACTCACCTCCAGGAAGAAGAAGACAGATTTGAATCCCCCCCATAACACCATACCACCTGCTTCCGCCAAAAACGCCACCTGGATTGGACTTGTTTCTTTTTTTTTTATTATTATTCGCAGGTGCCGCTTTCTTGCGTGCGACAACAATTGGCGTTGAATCGACAAGTTTTTGGTTCTTGACCTCCGGTTCAATTATGTATGTCGAGGGTTTCGTCGAAACAGTGGGAGGAATTAGTTGGATGCATACCGTCACATTAACGCAGGGTTGGTCAAGTAGGGAAAAAGGGTCGATGAGCTGAGGGGTGTGTAGATCGATCTATTTTTTTTTGGTGTCGTTCTAAGGTAACGCACGTATGAGTTTGGCAATACAGTTTCTGAATATAGGTTCGTGTGACCCGGTCGTGCCCGGGTCAAGTCGAGTCCGTCACGCCTACGTGGCATCTCGACCCGGAAGACCATAAAAGACGCACCCCGATGCACTTGTGCGCACACAGCTCCTTTCCTAATTAACCCCAATCACCCTTCCCACCCATTTCAATAAAGTTCGTCTCTAGAGTTGTGTATCTCCGCATTGGCCACTCTGCAAATCACGATGGGCATTGGGAATCGATGTCTACAGCCAGGCTTTCCCCCCCATAAGCTCCCCAACGACTTCATAAGTAGATTGATGCGATAGGGTGACACCTGTGGCCTAGGAAAAAGAAGAGCCATGGACAGGCTGCCACTTCCCACGAGAAGCGCCAAGAGGGGTTTTTTTTTGGACCCCATAGTAGGTGAAAGGGGCCGCCAATAAGATTGCGATTTGATGAAATATTTATATGTAGCAGCTGAGGCAACTAAGGCATGTGGGATTCACATTTTTGCGGTTTTTATAATTTTGGGCGATAGTATGTCACCCATACAACGAGTGTACAAAATTTCAGCTCTCTACCTTGTGAAGAAGTTGTAGAAAAATAATTGACAAATTAACACTCTGCCGTATATCATAGCGGTACAGCAGAGACACCACCGGATTTTTCCGAACTTGAAGCTTCGTCCCCATCTTTTTGATCGCGACTGGAGCGAGTTACAACTTATCAATTTATTACACTCGTCCGAAAGTAAAGTGAGCCGAGCATTAAATGATCCAGTATACTTATACACAGCTCATGAATTGCGGCTGTTCGTGTTTCCTAGAAGCATACAATGTACGCGTATCAGGTCCATAATTCATGGCAGCCCAGGGAATCGCGTTAATCCCAGCGAAATAAATACCGACGACTTGCGTCTTGAGCTATATATGAATTGATTGCACCTCGCATGACCTCCGATCGAACACCGGTACGCATTACCTGCTTTTACCTATTCTAGCAACCTGCTGCGGGGGGGGGNGGGGGGGTACAGGGGGAGTAGAAACGGAAACAGATTGGGATCGTAACCTATCGCAGTGCCCTCAGCTAATTATTGACCCTTCTCGCAACCACTAGCAGTCAATCTATCAGTACATGCCCGCATTTGGAGAGCGCCATAAGGAGCAAGTAAATGACGAGGGGCGTAGCCAGGTGTGAAATCCGTAGCCCACCTGGCCACGTGCGTCGGGGGCTGACTCGCGCATCCCCCCTTGTGGTGGTGGCCCAGAAGGCGTCCTGATTGGCCCAGGACACGAGACTCACCTTTGGGCCGCCGCCAATCCCTGCCGACGGAGATTGAGGTGAGGGTGAAGGAAGGGGGAGAGGGAGGAGGGGGGTGGGGGTGGGGGGGAGGAGGGCGATTTACCTGTGCCACTAGTTGTACCCCCGAGCTCGACAGGCCCGCTCTTGGGGGGATTTTGCGCGGTCGACCAAATCTCGAAGATTCGCCTTTGATTTTGCGAGGTTCATTGCAAGGTGAGTACAAGATTTGGGTTTTTTTTTCACCTGGTGGATTTTGAGGGCGATAAGTTATTTCTCGAATTAATTTTCTTCTCCGACGATGAGGTACACTTTAATTAACAAAGCGACGATGCTTAGCTGCGTTAGGGAAAGCTGTGCACTGTTATAGAAGTGAAATGACAATTCTAGTTTTGCTTCGATTAGTTTGTGTTGATTGTCCTGGATTGGCTGTGAAGTGACAATTTTGGCATCGCTTTCCAGCACCCTTTTGGACATGTTATACCGTCACCAGCTATTTCTCAGCGACAACCGTGACCAGGATTTCATTTCCGTAGCTTTCGAGATTATTTGGCTCAACTGATAGCACGACATTTATTGTGTCAGTATCTCCTCCATTATATTTATGTTTTTATGAGTATCATTTTTGGGTCCGTTTGATCCGAAAATCTTATAGACAGAGTGATGTTGAGGATTCTTCTTGATTCGGCGGAACATTGAGCCTTTGTTCCGAAGTTACATTGGCAGTGGTTTGGAAAAAGTTTTACGATAACTTGTGGGGCACATTGACAGCGATGTATTGTCGGATTAGGTTTAATGTTACAAGAACGAGCTTATAGGGATATCGCAGTACTCAGTAATGAATGTTACCAAAGTTGGTGGATGTCTTCAGTGCGTGGAAACATCATCTGGTGTCAGATATATGAAATGACCCTGAGTAACAGTTTAATTATGTGAAATTGGAGTGGATAAATGCTCGAAACAGACCAGCATAAGCGCTCAGTCACGGCTCCATTGTGACATTTCCGCACTTACGTAGATAGAATAAATGGCATCCAGTAGCCCACGACCACCGTATATTTTTGAAGCTCCAAATTCGCAATAAAATTCATATAGGGTCCGACTTCTCTTTTTCCAAAGCACAAAGGCAAAAATTTGAACCTAAGCAGTTAATTTTATTTTAAATAAGAATTAACTTCTCTAATCTTGCTGAGTTCAGCTGCTTGGTGTTTTATAAAATAGTGGCCACAGCAGGTACTGTACAACAGTAACAAACTTACAACAACAATAGCCTGTCAATAAAACTTCTACACCCATTGTAAACAATATGCACCGATGAATAAAATGCAAATAAGGGGGTTATTACGTAACTTATACTTGCATTGTACGTAAAGCTTCTTAAGAAATAGCATTCGTATATTGTACTTATATTTGTGCAAAATCTGCAGCAGGATACGTGCATCAGGGTAGTGATTTAAACATCTTTTTCTCCAATTTCCGATAATGCAGGTCTTGATTATCAGTTGGGAACCGCGATCCCATAAATTATACCTGCATTGCCTCGGTTTCCACATACGCATTCTGCTACTGTGATTGTCCAGAAACCATTCATCAGAGGTAGACTACGCTGCATTGAAGTTCTGCGTGTATACCTCTAGTGTACACGAGCAATGTCCACATAGACCTAGTTAGAACATCCAAATAGAATCAATAGCAGCCGCCTTCTTTATGCAGTAGAAACCAACATGTCGAGCTAAATATAATTTTGCACCGAAAGCCTTGATAAGAAATGTTATATCATATTAGTCTGGGTCAAATGTGTTACATTTTGCACGGCTGTACAAACACCTGTCGTTTATTATTACATTGTTACCCAAAGCAAGCCCTCAAATATGCAGCAGTTACACAATCGCTTTTTAAGATGTAATATAGAAAGCATCCCGCAATTGAATTACACGGCTGGTAGCATAAGCCCCCAATAAGAGAAGCCATGAGTCATCACGCACCATGAACAGTTAAATTGACGGAATTGAAAGCCCACCGCCAGGTTCCATCCCAGAATTGAGAAGAGTCACCGATCCATTTTGAACCGAGGCATTCAAGTGCAGTGACCCTTGACCAGGAGTTTGGGCCCTTTCGTGCTAATTGCCCGAGTCCCTTTCTCCGGGCCGTCATCCTTCACGCTGCCAACATTTCTTCTTTCAGTGGGCCCTTGCTGGTTGTGTTGGTGCTGCAGATGCCGCGATCCTTCCTCGTCAAGTCATGGAGGGAGACGGAGGCATCCACACCCTCCTGCTCCTCCTCCTCTTCCTCTTCGTCGTTGTCGCCACCATTGGCCGACCACGTCGCCGTCGCACACAGGAAGCTGTCGCCTCCGAGACCACTGGGTGAGTTCTCTTCGGGGAATTGTAAGCGCTTCCTGGGACAAACTGGTCAGGACCTTGAGGAAATCGGGAGGTCGTGCACCTTTTGTTCTAGGAACAACGGCTGCATTACGCGATATTTGCCGTGATTGTACGTAGCTGGTGCTGTTACGTGGCAATCATGCAGAAGATAAATATTGCCGATGTCCCGCATAAGGGGTGCGTTGTGGAACCCGCATATTGTCTGCGGCTTATAGTAGATATGGGGGCAGCTGCATGCGTGTCATGTGCCATAGCCCCAGCTATTGCTTCAATTTAATGGCATTATAAATCTGGTCAATTAGTGAGGAGTGATTGCTCGACACTGAGTGATTGCGGGTTCAATCGGTATCGGACACACGCTATAGCTGTCGTCATTTTACGTGATTGATACATTCATATTTGAAGGAAAATGGGACTCCGGCACTGTCAAACTCCCTGGATTTTGGTCATGTAACATATAAAAAGTATCGTAATGAAATGTAAGGCGAATATTTTATACGGTGGAGTTTATTTTGGTAGAATAAGCAGTATAGCGCTACTTCCGAGTTGGATGGAATTTAAGGTAGAAATTAATTTACTGAGTTGGGAGAATGTGAGGTGTGAAGTTAGTATAGCCTAAATGAAAACTATAAGGGCAGACTTGTTGACACACTGTGTGTACTGTACGAACGTAAGGCCATGCGACATAAGTTTGAGGGGGACTGGGTAGCTGTCCAGAATATAACAACAACGATTTTGACGAGATGTTGTCATGACTCGTCGATACAAATAATGTCATGCGGAACTCAGGCCTGAGGAAGGAGATTCTGCTGTCACATGATTCCCACTTCATGACGAGATAAGAATAGACAGCATTCTGCATTATTCTGCATGACGAGTTGAGTTTCGGATATCAGCGCCATCAAACCACAAGGGGAAAGAAATGCGACCCATAAATTCAATTCCGAATGACGGATAATGCAATGTATTGGAAGGCAAATGTCCACCCTGTTCTTTTTCATAAAAGTTATTGTTATTGAAATCACTCCGATTAGTCACCTAGCGGTGATTAAATATTTAAAAATCACTAATCACTAAGTATGAAAAACATTATTACCTCGTGCAAGTTGTACATGACTAAGTAGGTATCAGGTCGGTCGATGTAATTCAAATATTGGGATGTTAGGATACGCTTCGGGCATGATCACAATCAGTGGAACGTATTTCGGTATCAATTTCTATTCAGACCTCCCTTATAACAATTCCTCTAATGCTAGAGCCTGTATTTTAGTTTTTAGTTTGATACCTATTACTGTGGTTCGACCCTCCCCTTAAATTCCCAGTTCCAGTTGCTGGAATATAGTATTCAGGTCTGCTGGTTTTCAATTGATGCGCATAGATAGTTGTTTACTTTTTTCGCAATCGCTTCATCTGACTGGCCATTTGTTTATTTACGCACTGATTTGATGCGCCTGCCAGGTGTTTTTCTCTCTCTCTTCCGCCCACCATTACTCATGTATACTCCAGGCAGCTGCATGGCATAGTCACATATCAATACCCAGCAAGAATACTTTAAACAGGCTGCTGAATTTCGGCATTGTTGTAACTCATATCTTGTTCTTGGTAGGGGCGTCCACGGGCCTGTCTTTTCTGCCCCCTCCTCCGCCACCTCCTCCCCTCCTGTCCGCCAGCCCGTCGTCCCCGACGTCCTCAACGTCTCCAGCGTCGTCGCCCTCCCACTTTCTGTGGCCAGCCTTGGCTTCCGGATACCTCTTACACTACGCCCCAGCCCTGTACCGCCACTGCGCTGCATACTGGCCACCTCCAGAATCCGACGACAAGATAGGTAAGTGAACCCATAGTGCAACGGACAGGTCGCGACGTTGACGGTCCCGTTTGCTCCGACAGAGGACCCAGACGCGCCTCTGAACCTCAGCACCAAAGGGCGTCCTCGGAAGGGGATATGGAGTCCCGCGACGACTGTGGAGGAAGAGGAGGAGGCACGAAGAGGCGTCGTGTCCCACCAGCAGGATGGACGTCGCTACTCGCCTCCTCCGCTGCTCCATCAGGAGGCGTCCATTCCGCCAGCGCACGCGACTCCGACGCCTCCGACGCTGGCGCCCACGTCGTCGTCCACATCTCCGTCGTCGTCCTCATCCTCGTCCTCTCACAGCACGGACCCTTTCGACTGCTCCTCCTGCCAGAAGCGGTTCGGGTCCGCCCACGGGCTGGAGGTCCACGTGCGAAGAAGCCACGGGGCTTCACCTGCCCGGCCCTTCCGTTGCACCCGGTGCCAGAGGGCCTTCGGACACGCTGCCTCTCTTGACCTGCACCGCGCTACGCACGCTCCAGACAGAGCCTTCCAGGTACGTCACGCCGGTACATAAACCTTATGGGATGTCATAAATGTGGTTCTTGTGACAGTGCAAGCAGTGCGGGAAGTCGTTCAAACGGAGTTCGACGCTATCCACGCACCTCCTGATCCATTCGGACACTCGTCCATACCCTTGCCAGTACTGCGGAAAGCGCTTCCACCAGAAGTCGGACATGAAGAAGCACACCTATATCCACACAGGTGAGCTCAGTTATTGGCAAATTCCTACCGCCCTCCAAAAGTCACGATAGAGGAAAAGAGTCCGGAAGACTGCTCGGCGACTCCGAGTCTGCACAGATGGTTCCCATTTTTTATAAGTGAAGAGGGTTCGAGGGTCACCACCAACTGTTTCCCACCTAATTGAACTCTCCCACCCTCGTATCATTAACCTGAGGAGAGGCCTGATTGATGCTTTCATACGTAATGGGGGATAATTAAAACATGTGTAATGACGAGACTTATGTGCGTGATGTATAATATAATTTTTTTTCCGTCTGTTTGGTGTGTCCGCAGGGGAGAAGCCACACAAATGCGCCGTGTGCAGCAAGGCATTCAGCCAGTCGTCCAATCTGATCACGCACATGCGTAAGCACACGGGGTACAAGCCCTTCGCGTGTGACCTCTGCGAGAAGGCCTTTCAGCGGAAGGTTGACCTGCGCCGACATCGGGAGACCCAACACCCTGGGGTCCCGCCCCCGGTCACCTCCTAGATACCTCGCTGCTGGTGCATACCGTACTCAATATCATCACCATAACGACTCACGCAGTATAAAAATAACATAAAAAGGCGAGAGTATTATTAGTCCAATCGCGGTTAAGTTTACAAGCCAAAGAGCCTATACCATTGTACAGTTTATTTCAATTACACCAAAGTCAAGCATTTTTGCTCTAGTTATTGTGGCATCTGTCGCGAGTGCAGGTGTTACGTTGATTTTAAACATAAAAAATTGCGGCGCAGCTGGTGAGAAAGTTGACTCTTTCAGAAAAGGCTGAGACGATTGTTAGAAAGTAGATGGATTTCATTTTTTTTGTTTTGTAATGTCATATTGCTATTTTAAAATTATTTTATTTTGTGTCGAGTTATATGCAAAAAAAATATTTACAAATGATAGGTTTTTTTTTTGTTAGCGTGAAAATATTAAAAGACAAATGGTTAGCTTCAGCCATTTATTTAAGAAAAGGCATCGTAAGTGCATCTTATTCGATATGTAAATATGCGATTGAAATTTTATTATTTAAAACCTTTAACGAAACCTGAGGTACTTGATTAAAAGCGTCGAATGCTATAATCACGGCAGGTTCAATAGAAATTAAACAGTACCAGCTTGTTGCACGAGAGTGTATCATTTCGATATGGGTGATTCATTACTGTATGACTGGTTGGTTTCAGTGGTTTCGTCGGTAATATTGCACTCTATACTGTACAGAGATGATAAACAACTAGAAGATATGAAATTAAGGAAATATATGCAACCTGCGGAACCATCAATTTTTGTTTATTGCATTTTTACCCTCTGCCAGCGTGATACCTTAATTTAGCTAAAACTAGTTTTTAAAAATAGTGTAGGGCTGCCACTGGTTCTGATTGGCTCCTCAAAAAAGTGGTATATTGAATAAGTGAAGCAACCCCCTCGTAAATGTTTAATGTGTGAAAGTCCCAAGTTTTGTGTATTCAACGAGCCAGAAGGTGATTTGATTTGTCTTCAGCCAGTTAGGGCCCTTTCCCACCCCCCTATTCCCCCCCTCTTCTCCCACATATTCCGTGCATTAAAAATCGGAGAGAGGGCGGTGTCACGCTAGTCACAAATGACCTGTGAATTTTTCATAGCAGACATCATTAATCGCCCTCCCCGCCCGCCTCTCCTCTGCCTAAATTTTTCATTGGTCATAAAGAAGGAAACGAGGGGATGGGGGGAGGTGGGGAAAATAATTGCGCGGGTCCACTTGCGCAACGGCGCAATTATGTGGTGGACAATTAACCTTGCAATTTATAAGCGAAAAAGGACACAGTGATGCATGTTGGCAGAGGTCCCTCCTGACCCCTCTTTATGGCGGATCCCTTGATTAATGTGCCCCATCCCCCCTTTAAAAAAAACAGGTGAGGGGGGGGGGGCATGAGGATAAATTGTTGAATTGTGTAAAAAAGTATGGGGACGCACAAAAAAATCTCTATACGCTGGCAACCCCTCTGATGGAGATGAATTTTTGATGCTCTGATTCAGCAATCCGGAGGTGCAAGCACGCGAGCTGCANAAAAAAAAAAAAAAAACTCGACACAACCTCTCTACTCTCAACACCATAGTGTCCCCCCTCCCATTCTTTTTTCTCGCCCCCCTCTTACGATTGGAGCTGTACTGGGAGTGGTTTGTTTACTTATTTATTCAGCGAGCATGTATATAGGGGACTCAATCGATGCTTTTGTTTCCTTCCGGGAATTGAGGCGGATGTAAGAGGGACCTGTTATGTGCAAGCAATCTACCCAACTTTTATGTCACGGCCATGTAATGCTTGCTCTTTCAAAGTGGGTTGTGCGCTTTCAAACAGTAGCCTATACGCTGCAATTACGTGGCTTGACATGGCAAGTTGAATGTATGTATTGGTGCTGGGGTACAATATTAACATTGTTATAGAAGGGATTCGGTTTAAACTACAGTAGGCTTACGCACATATATCAGAATATTGCGTCATAAATTCCCGATAAGTAAATGAAGGTGAATGATTTATATTTATTGGTGCTTATCCGATATTTTCAAACATTGCAGTGCATGCAGGCATGCCTATAAGATCGGTGTGATGAGTACGCATGTAATGAAAATCAGACACAAAAATGTGTGTTTGAGCATATATACTAGTATGCAGCACTTCAGAAATATGGTATAGGAAACAGAGAGAATGTCGCCGCTTACAACAAGTACACAGTACGTTTACTGTTCAGTATATTGAGTGCATAATTTTATTCGTGAGATTCTATATCCTTTTCATTCACGAGCAAAAATATAAGTCGCAGTTCATTGTAATGAAATGAAGTTTTGCAACAGTGCATCACAAATGAGGCATTACGCGTTAGATTCAGCAACATTATTCGCATTGCACTTATTTAACGTATTACTGTACTTCTAAAATCTGAAACGATATCATTTAGTGCAAGCATATTTCAATTGCCTTTTAGTATTATTGTTGGTATGGACTGTAACAAGTAATAGCTCACTGAAAAGACACAGACGTACAGTATACACAGTCAAGCAGCATTATTGACTATCTATTCAGTATAGTCGTATTTGATTTATTTGTGAGCAACAAACAAAAGGCGGATTGATCTTTGCGTGTACATTTTGCAGTCATAAATTATGACCCCTTTGCCATTTTTCTTTTCAGTTAGTGTGTACTTGGTAGGTTAGTGTGTACTTGGTAGTTTAGTGTGTACTTGGAAACACTCCCTATTCGTTTGCTGATGATTGAAGCGTATTTTGTCCTCTTTGCCTTAAATTGCCAAGTGGTCCATGCCGCCTACCAATTATTATTCGACGTCATTGTGAGACCTTCCTTCCAGTGTACCAAGTTGCGTCGAAATCCTGGGTCTGCATGTTTGACATGACTCGCCTAATCCACCGGCAATTTGAGAGGCATGAGAGTTGAACTGGTTGCTAGCGGGTCAGGATGAATGAAATGCGCAGTTGCAACATGGCTGCCTCCACTCTGCCAGCTCCATCTGTGGAGGGGGAAGAGAGGGACCGGGACAGAGGGAACGTGGGAACCGGACCGGAGCACGCCTCCTGGTCCGCGGCCACCGGGCATGATCAGAGCCTGCAGCCGGGGGAAGCCTGGACCAGACACTCCAGTCAAGGGTCAAGGAAGAGGGAGTGTCCCACACTCTCGCAGGTACCGGCTGAAGCAGCGCAGGGTGGGGCTGGAGCCTCTGCCCACTGCCACAGGTTGGACACACACAACTGCGCAGCACACGGCCCGTTTGCTGCTGCGACCACGTGCTGGGAAGGAATAAGCCGGGAAACGCCCCCCTGCAAGGATGCCTCGGTATGTCGGAAGCAGCGGGCTGCTGCCCCGCTCGCTCACGGAGTTCAGCCACAAGGACTACTGGGAGGAGTTCTTCAGGAAGAGGAAGCACAGGGGGTTCGAATGGTATGGCTCACACACTCGCACATCCTGGTGGGTATACTCATCATCACATCTCTCCTTCCACTTGCCAGGTACGGTACTTACCCACAGCTGTGCGGGATCCTGCACAAGTATGTGCGGCCAAAGGATGCCATACTCATTGTCGGGTGTGGGAACTCGGACCTGGGGTCGGACCTGTACGACGTGGGATACCCCAGTGTGACCAGCATTGATGTTAGCAAGGAGGCTGTCAAGCAGATGCAGAGGAAGAATGGGACGCAGCGTCCTGACATGAGCTTCCGGGTGATGGATGCCTGCAAAATGGAGTTTGAAGACGGCTCCTTCACCTGCGCCATTGATAAGGGGACACTGGATGCCATCATGCCCGATGGAGGAGAGGAAGCCCAGACTAGGGCCACACGCATGTTTCAGGTCAGGGTCACATTCTTTTTCTATCAATGCACCTATTGGTTGTCATTATCAGAGATGGACAGACACATGTTTTGGTTCTCAGGGTGTAAACAATTTTTCCCTGTATCTTTCCAGGAGATTGAACGTGTCCTTCGTGTGGGCGGTCGCTACATGTGCATATCCCTCCTGCAGTCTCACATCCTGACCCACCTGCTAAATTGGTTCATACCACAGGGTTGGATGGTCCGAGTGTGCCGTTGCCCAGGGCCAGATGATGAGGATGACACGGGTCGGGACAATCTCCCGTTTCCTGTCTTTGCCGTAGTCTGCACAAAAATTAAACTCTGTGGGACTTCTCCCATACTGGAGGTGTCCTTACAGGAGTCCAGCGTAGTACGTGTCCAGACACAAGAGGAGATCAGCGAGTGGGTTGTGGGCCTGCAGCATTATGCGTTTGCAAAGCATAGGATGGGACTGCAGATACCAGAAACAGAGGTAATGACAATAACAAAAAAAACAGGGTCATCGTGGCAAACCACTTTCCTGCAGATGTTTGGGTGTTGAAGATAAAAGACCTTCAGTTTATATTACACGAGGTGTGAAACTAAAGCCATTCGTACCAATAATAATAATTGACCTTTAGGTGATGCAAGTGGACCTGATAGATGCAAAGTCTGACACTGAGGAAGTACGCTACACTCTCTACGTGATTGACCTCCCGAACTTGCCAGACATGGAGAAGCGGTTCGCCATATTTGTGGTCCCACAGGGTCGTGAGTGTGAGTGGCTCTTTGGGACCAATGAAGGGCGCCACCAGCTTGCCAAGAATGTTGGATTTGGCCGTCTTGTGATTGCACACCTGCACCGCAAACAGTCGTACAATGGATTGGATCAGATTCAGAAAGAACTCTCCTTAAAGGTGACATAACCTTACATTACAAATGTCAATTAACTGCTATTGGCCAGGTGACATTTGCTGTCTGCCAGTGGCTTTTACAATAAAACAAAAGTCAATATCAAGAAATCAGCATGTGTCTGTTGCTGACCCATCTGTAGATATTATTTGATATGTCAGTTAAAGGGGCAGCCTGTCTAATAAGAGGCCATTTCTAGACTCGGTTGTTGTAGACATCACGACATTTTAAGCTCTTAATTCTACAATTCTTTTGGGTGAAGGTAATGGAACTGGCACCTAATGGATTTCCGGCTGGGCTGACCGTCCCAATATTCTCAATTGGACCGGATGCTGGTGAACGCAACGTGATGTTTGAAGGGGAGAGCCCAATATCCGGGCCCCTAGTGGTGGAGGATGTGGCAGCTGCTGGTGATCAGATGTTGCGACGCATGATATTTCTAAAGAACCAAAATGTGGTGCAGTCAGAGGCCAGGGTGGTGCTTCCCAAGAAGAAGCCAAAGGGAGCTGTCAACACTAAAGTGGGGGCAGCGGGAGATCAACACGCAGACATGCAGTCCAAGGTGGACCACTCGCTCCTTTCATGCAACCACCACACCTTGATGGTGGCAGCCATGTCTAGGCTACCCAACTTCCAGAAACCCTCCAACATGTTACTGCTAGGACTTGGAGCTGGATGCCTTTCCTCATTTCTGCTCAAGTACTTTGAACAGGTGCTGTATTAATGAGCTTAACTCTAGGTAGTGAACTCAGTGCCTGTAATTATTCTACCCTCTCATTTTCTCAGCTTCATGTGACAGCTCTGGACATTGATCCACTGATGCTTACCATCTCTCGGAACTATTTTGGCCTTCCAACAAGTCCCCAGTTGGAAGTGGTCATACAGGATGGACTGGAATTTCTCCAGGAGTGTTCCAAGAATGGACAGCAGCAATATGATCTCATCCTGTTTGATGTGGACAACAAGGATCCCAACCTGGGGATGAGCTGCCCTCCAGCAGAGTTCGTGGAGGCTTCAACTCTTGAGGCAGTCAAGAACTGTCTGAAGCCTGAAGGTAAGGTGTCTTTCCCTGTGTATTTCAAGCATGCATTCTGATGAATTTGGATTTTTCAGGTGTGTTTGTGTTGAATCTGGTGTGCCGGGATGCATCCCTTCGTGCCCCAGTTCTAAACCGTCTTAAGGAAACCTTCAAGGGGGTTTGCTCTTACAAGCATGAAGATGAGGTGAATGAAGTCTTCCATTGCACCTTCACGGAAGAGCCGGAGATGTCATCTGTACGGAGGGGCTTGGGGAACCTCAACAAGTTCATGGCCCGTAAGAAAAAGAAGGGGACACCCAAGATCCTTGATGTGAACAAATTGATGGACACACGTCAGGTCTTCTAAAAAAAAATCTTGTAAGAGAAACACTGTCAATCATGTTTATATACTCATTTTGTCTACAATAGTGTAAATGGATCATGTAGGAAAACTCGTAAGTCAGATGTTCCCAGAAAAGGAAACATACCAGGCTCCTCTAGTGGGCAGGTGATTCCTGTAGCACATGCTCAGTGACATACTGTAGAGGAATTTGCTCCTTGCTGTCATTGTAGGCTATTTCTCATGTATGTGTAATCATCCCCCTGTGAAAAGAAAAATAGTACTGTTCGATTTTCACATTCATGAATCAAAAGTAGGCCTTCAAAAGGTACGAGGGCATGCACTGTCTTGTCACTAACTACTGCCTTTATTTTAAAACTTTCCCATCAACCAATTTTAAGTGTTCACTTGAGGACATCACGAATTACATATTAACTCCTGACTTTAAACAGTATGCCTTCAAGAATAGCTACAAGCTTGGAGCAATTATTCAGGCTATGTCCATGTTATTTTGAAGAAGCCAAAATTTTGTCACTTGCTTTTACTATCAAAACTAGGATGATTTCTGAATGGGGGAAATTTTAGATTGTGCAGTGACATTAATTGGTGCCATAGTTTTGCAAAGACTAATCCAAGACTCTGTAGCGAACAAGGGAGATGAATAATGCCAAACGACTAGACGGCTATTTACATGACGATATTTTTGTGACCAAATATTTGTTGCACAACTTCACCCTCTCAACCCCTCTTTGCTCTACCTTGGAGGCTCAGACTATATCAGGAGCACTGTTATAATTTTTGTGAAATAGGCCTTGTATAGTACATCATCTGGAGCTTTTTCATCTTAGGGATTCAAAAGGAACCTTCCTGATTTGCACTTTCACCAGAACATGGTTCAGTGCAACCCAATGACGATGTGCCATGTTTGTGAGAGAATAGTAATAGTCCCCTCTTTTGCTCCTGCTCATTGGTTTCAGGAAGTAGTTATCCTGTTACATGCCATTGATGTAGAGTGTGAATCACTGTGTGCATTCACAAGTCATGTGTAAGGGTATGTCTGCAATTTGGTGGTGTGTTTTCTTTTTGTGAAAGACCATGGCATGTTTGCTACTGATTTTCATGGATGTTTGCTACTGATTGATGTTTTCATAATATTTTCATGTTGCTCTTTGTTACGAGAAGGAATGCATGGATTTGATACGTACTTGAGGGGTCTTTTGCTACATGATGGATTTACTAGTTCCTCTTTTCTATGACTCGCCACATGAGAGGTGAGGCAGATTATTCCTTTATGCTCACACACACATATCAATAAGGATATTTCAATAGAGTAGTGGTGTGCCACTAGTCACCAGAGCGAATGTATTCTAGATCCCTTACGAACCTAACGGAAGTCATGTTATTTTTATTCAGAATAACCCTTGTTTTTCTTACCTACTTGGACGTCTGCAAAGACAGATGTGAACTGTCTTGGCTAAAGAAAACCACTGCTCCAGCTGGATGAATTTTGGCCTAGACTTAACTACCTGCTATGCTTGATTATGCCAAAGCTGCTCTGAAGCCTCACAAAATAATAGGCTGGTTATCTGCACCATCCTGCAGAACCTGTTCCATAGTTTTAGCAAAAGCAAGAAGCAGTCCAGGTTCCCCTTCCCAACACCATACTAAATGAAATGCCTAAGTTCTGATTATTATCTGAGAGTCTGAGTGATCATGTGTTGCACAAAATAATTTTCAGTCTGACATTCTTGACATCGAATATGTGCCCCATCAACCAGGATTTATCATTGCAAAATGTCTCCTTTGGTGCAGTGTGCAGGGTGGGATTCTCTTGGAATTTGCAGGGCTCACTTAGATGTGAAATCTCGGAAAGTGACATTGCACCTCTGGAAGGCATAAAGTGGAATTCAAGCAGACCTATGGCTCGTACCATTTCTCACTGTTTTGGTTAGTGGAAATAAGATTTTGGATTATTATTGTTTGTTGGAAAAATAAGCTTTTCCTTTTAAAAAGTGGACTTTTCCAAAAAAATCTCGAAGGAAATTATTTTCTGGTCCAGTCAAAATTTCTAGCCTTTACACAACATTAAACCCGCCTTGTTGGTGAGTCTCTACTGCTTCATGTTCTTGGCTGAACTCTTCCTGGTGCATTTTAGAATGAGAGTCCTTACCTGCCTTACTCTCCCAGCTAGTGACTTGTCGGGTTCAATCTGGAATACTCATCATGCCATCTGAGAATGAGTGACAAGCCAGTTCATGTCTGTCTCTTTCAACTCTTGAGAATGATTTCATTTAAGAAATAAATATATGAGGTCTTGAGCCTTGCATGATAAGTCTATAGGAATATAAGAGCGAAAACATTTCCTTCAGTGAAAAAAAGGGTAGTAAGACCTACGTGGTGGAATGAAAGTACTGAAACAAGGCAGGAGCACATAAGACCTTCACCGATTGATTTAAGCTGTACCATAGGTCTTACTCAAGCAATTCTCATGTACTGGATGGAAAGGCTCATAAAAATTACTGCTGCAAACTACTCAGGGCAGTAGGTAGGATTTTATTTTGAAAAGGAAAAAATGGGGGGAAAAAAATAAACCCATCCTAACAGACTTGGTCAAATCGAAAAATCTAAAATTCACCAATTAACGTTTGTATGTGAAAAATTTAACATTAGAGTTAAAATCCACATCTAAAAGAGGTGACGATTCTGCATGAATGTTTCATGGCAATAATTCGCACCAATCGTATAGAAATTCAATGTGCTTAAGATTGAAATTCTTAATTTCATAAAACACTAATGTAGAGTTGCTCATGGAAAATTAATGGGTGGAATTTTCGTCTTACTACTATTACTAATAGGTCTATAGTTCCTGCTAACTTAGCAGTACCATTACACTACACTGGTACTGCTAAGTTAGAAGTAACTAGTAGTACGACGATAATTCCACAAATTTGTTTTCAGAAAGGAGATTTCATGAGTAGTAAATTGTTAATTGCTTGAGTCAGACCTGTGGTACAGCTTAAATCAATTGGTGAAGGTCTTGCATGCTCCTGCCTTGTTTCAGTAGTTTCATTCCGCCACGTAGGTCTTACTACCCTTTTTTTCACTGAAGGGAATGTTTTTGTTCTTATTCTTCTTGGACCCCACCCGTGCAAGCTGTCTCTCCATTTTCCAACCAAAAATAGTCCCCTTAGCAAGTAGAGCAATTATGAGACACTGTATGAGTTACTCAGAGGCCTCCTGTGAGGGCCGAGAGTGAACCCGGTACAATGACCATAGACCAGAAGTGGGGATTCCTAATTATTGAAGGCACCTGATTTTCCTCTCCTCAAAAATCTCGCCCCTAATGGTCAGATGACACCATCCTACAACCTCCTGTTAAATCCGGCACTGCTTTGGCTCCTTCCTATTAATAAACCTAAAAGAAATTCTGAGTTGCTCAACATTGTTACGTGTGTATGTTCCAGTGATTCAGCTGACTTGACATAGAGTCTCACACTGAAACAGAACATGGAGTTATGAAACTCACTCTGATCTTTGGGCAAACACTGACTCCTCATTCAAAATATCACACGTAAGCCTATCAGTTTCCCTGCTGATCCAACATAAAAGTATTTTGTAATTGGCCTCAATATTTCCACATGGCAAGGCACAGCTGCATTGCATAATTGCTGTCCAGCCTGTCCTGGTTCAGCCTGCACATACCTGAATTCCAACACTATTTGCAAGGTGCAAAATCTGCTATGCGTTTCAACATTATCTCTGCAACAGGTTATATGGTTTTAAAAAGTGCCATCTCTGTAGGTACACAGCAATTGGTGTGCTCATGGGGGCAGCACAAGGTAATGCAATAAAGGCAGGGTAAGTGATAAAAAGTACTTTATTTTCCTTCATTCAATAAATGGAAGGTTGTTGCTAGTAGTACCACAGTGGAGATTCTGCCATTATTATCATTATTGTAATTATTATATTCACAATTCATCAAGGTGCATTAACAACCACAAGAGTCTTTTTACGATTGATCTGCTACCACTTGCTGGGGGCAGGTGTTCAGCTGCCCCACCACTGTTAACTAAAAAAAAAATTTACTCGCCACTCTGATGTAAGGATCGCATTACAAAATTAACTTCCAGAAAATAATTCGATTTCTACACTTGAGTCCTTGAAACAGTGGAAGTGTCCGGATTCGGCTTCTTTGTTTGTTGGCTGAATTGGGGTTAGAGACTAGACCTCAGTGCCCATCCACGAAACAACCTCCAGCTGTACCTGCGTTCCCGGCTGCATCAGCAGAGACACTGCAGTCGAGTGTTTCACGTTCTCCAGGCTGTAGCCGTCCATGGCCAACAAGCGATCACTACACCTGTAACAAGTACACCTGTAATAAGCTTGGGTCTTGGGACTGCAGGTTAGAAAGAAGTTCATCTCCAGCTCCCAAGTCAAGTCACAGGAATTTTACATCTCCAATTTACATATAACCTGGCATGTGAGAAGTGGAGGTTCACAAACAGCTTTTCAACACAACACAATGATGGGTCTACTCACTTAAGTCGCCCATCATTGGCAGCTGGTGAGTGATGCACGACATACAGCACATGTATGGGCTCAGGCCCCCGACTGGGGTCAGCCCCTCCCACAATGATGAATCCCAGGCTGGCACCTGGGCTGCGCTGCAGGATCACAGTCTTGGAGAAGTGAAGGCAGCTGGGCAGGCGCAGCCAGTACAGCCAGGAGAGAACAAAGTTGGATGCTCCCAGGGTCGTCTCCGGGCCCTCCAGGACACCCAGTGACACCGCAGCCTTGTCCACCGTGGCCTTCAAGAGTAACCCATAGACTCAGAGAGTAACCCATATAGAACATAACCCATAGTGTCACCATGTAGATCGTAACCCATATAGAGCATTATAACCTATATAGAGTAACCTATATAGAGTAACCCATATAGAAAGTACCCATAGAGTACCCCATATAGAGAGTAACCCATAAAGTACCCCATAGAGCAACACATATAGAGCATAACCTATATAGAGTAACCCATAAAGAAACCCATAGAGTTACCCATAAAGTAACCCATGTAGAAAGTTACCCATAGAGTAATTACCCATATAGATAGTAACTATATAGGTTATGCTCTATATGGGTAACTTTCTATATGGGAAACTATAAGTAACTCTCTATATATGGGTTACTTTCTATATGGGCGACACTATGGGTTACTCTCTATATAGGTCACGCTCTATATGGGTTACTTTAAAATATGGGTTACTATGAGTATCTCTCCTATATAGAGAGTAACCCATTGAGTAACCCATATAGAGCATAACCTATAAAAAGAGTAACTCCTGGAGTAACCCATAGAGTAACCCATGTAGAGCATAACCTACATAGAGAGTAACCCATATAGAAAGTAACTCATTGAAAGTAACCCATAGAGTAACCCATAGTATAACCATATAGATAGTAACCTACAGAGTAACCCATATGGAAAGTAACCCATAGTGTCACCCATATAGAGAGCAACCTATAGAGTAACCCATATAGAGCAAAACCTATATAGAGAGTAACCCATATAGAAAGAAACTCATTGAAAGTAACCCATATAGTAACCCACATAGAGTCACTCATATAGAAAGTAACCCAGTGTCATATAGAGAGTAACCCTTATAGAAAGTTACCCATGGAGTTACCCATATAGAAAGTAACCCATATAGAATTTTACCCATGGAGTAACCCATAGAGAGCGTAACTATATAGGTTATGCTCTATATGGGTTACTCTATGCATTACTTTCTGTATGGGTTACTCTCTCTAAGGGTTACTTTCTGTATGGGTTACTCTATGGGTACTTTCTATAAGGGTTACACTATAAGTAACTCTCTATATAGGTTACACTCTATATGGGTTACTTTCTGTATGGGTGACACTATGGGTTACTCTATGGATCACTCTCTATACGTATAGATCATGCTCTATATGGGTTTACTTTAGGATATGGGTTACTATATGAGTATCTCTCCTATACAGAGAGTAACCCAATGAGTAACCCATGTAGAGCATAACCTCCATAGCGAGTACCCATATAGAGAGTAACCCATAAAGTAACCCTTATAGAGCGTAACTATATAGGTTATGCTCAATGTGTGTTACTCCATGGCTTACTTTCTGTATGGGTTACTGTATGGGTATGGGTATAGGAGAGATACTCATAGTAACCCATAAAGAAAGTAACCCATATACAGCGCAACATATATAGAG
>JYFJ02001534.1:0-71035 GCA_000934665.2 Catajapyx aquilonaris
GTGTGTGTGTGTGTGTGTGTGTGTGTGTGTGTTTAAAATGGAGCGTGTGGAGGAAAATTATTATCCGAAATCTGATACAGTACAGTGGCATAGCCTAATAATAATAGAGTGTATACAGTATTAGTGGGTGGAGATTATTATCATATGTACTTGTATAATCAGTAGCCTCTATTCAAGAACGACTAGCAAGCATGATAAAATGTGCAAACTTCCGAACCCTTGCTTACAACAAAGTAGGATAATGTCAGCATAAATTATAGAGTAATTTTAATTTAACGGAATTATTACTCACTGTGTATGTACGCAGTCTAGCGTTTTGTTGATAACCTTGGTCACTGACATCCACTATAATTGTTTATCATCAAAATATTAGGTTAAGGGGGGTTCTTGTATAATGGGTAATGGGAAATTCTAGTTTCACTAAATGTACACTCTAGCTGCAATATGATTATATGCAAAACCTGGTTAGCCTGCACTTATATTCATATTGCAAAATTTTGCTCTTCGTTAAGTTTTTTAAAAGACCAATAATATCGTAAGAGCATTTATCCTTTCTTTGCAGTGCCCCCTCCACCCCAGTACCACCACTTTCCTTTGGAGGCCATCCCTTCAGAAACTTTCCCATCGGAACCCAAAGTTGGGTTTCGGTCCATGAATCCCCTTCCCCCACCACCAATATTACGAGCTTCTTTGGAGGGGATATGAGGCACAACGGCTCATAATCACTTTCAGAGCGTTTTGAAATACTCAGCGTGGCAACCCGACCTCTCAAAAAAAAGGGCTGGGGGAAAAAAAAGTGTAATGGGTTTCACGTCCAAAGTTTTTCCACTATGTATGTGCCGCAATATTTCAAAATTCTGCTGAGAAAATTTAGGAATTTTGCGAGACTTGCGTCAGATCATTGTTATGGGCGTCAATAAGGTTGTGACAGACTAATCGAATTCCGCCCTTACCTGCCATCCGCAGTGCAATGTACAGGGAAAGTCAAAATACTAATTGTTCTCTTTAAGTAATATCTGGTTGTAAGTTGAGTTTTATGCTCCAGTAATTTGATGTCATAATATGTGAAGATAATTACAGATCTTCACAATGTGTTTTTATCGGGAAAATATGCTGTGTTTATATTGAATGTTTAATAAGCAGGCAAGAAAATGGTAATGAAAGATTGTAATTTTTTTATTCGACCAAATTAGCACAGAACAAAGTTATAGTAATATTTATGTAACTTCCAGTACTTGCTGATAGCAGCTATGCAACAAGAGGCAATAAATTTTTTTGATTGCTTCTTCAGAAAGCTGACGCATTGGCAATATCTTGTCTCATACTTTTCAGACAATGTTCCTGAAACATTGATGCCAATCTCTCGAGATAAGTGCAGGATGATTTGCTTACCTTTTATTTTTTTTGAAATCCCCGCGTACCCTCCTCGAATTCGCAAAATTTTTCTACCTGTTCCTGTTAGAGATTTTCCAGACAGAAGTGAAGTTTTTGGGAGGTAAAGAGTCAAAAAAGTGCGCCCCACTTGTTAGGAGATCCTCTACTTTTTGTTTGTTTAGAGCCCGCTGGGTTTGTTCCTTCGTTAGCATGCCCCGGTGGCTCTCTTCTTCCTATTCATGCTCCATGGGAAGTGTCCTCCAAAGTTTGCCGAGTTGTCGGTGTGTGCTAAAAGAATTAATTTCGTCCTGTGCCTGCCCAGCGAGAATCACTCCCCAACTTTTCCTCTCGAGACTAAATAGTTGATTACACGACAATTCCCTATCCCCCACCCCATGCCACTCCCTCTGGAACTACCTGTAGAGATAATGAAGTTGAACCTTTCAACGTATTTTCGTCTTCTGGTACATTAGCCATAAAATCAACCAAACTACGTTTACAATCAGACAGTTCCAATATGCTGATTCTGCGCGTGTTGAGCGTGTAATGTGTACAACCTACACTGCTTGCGGGTAATTCTATCAATATTAACAATATGCATTTTCAGTAAGTTATACAGGGTGTTCCAAGTTCGTGTGGCCTTTTATTAGTTATTGTTATTTCGCTCAAAGCTGTTATTTTTCCTGAAACAACTACTTCGGGCGATATTAGTGATGACTAAAACTACCCACGAACTTGGAACACCCTGTATATCACAGGACTTAAGACTCTTAAGAGAGTCATGTTTACCCGCGTTTCCACGAGTTTCTTCACCTTGAGATTCAGAGCACTTATATCACATGACTTTGCATTTTATTCCAGCTTATATATGCCTATACACTATGCTGATGATCTTGCTATTCCAAATAAAAGAAACGCATGAATAATATCTATATTTTGTTGAGTGCTGCCTGCGTGTATAGAAACTGCAGGATGAAGTGAACCTTTGAACTTCCATTCCAAGCCCAAATGATGTGTGCATAGGCTGATAATATTCCCACGATGGTTTTCTATTCATACGTGCAGGAGCGGCCTCCGCTTTTCCTTCCAATGGAGCTTCCTGGAGCTTGTAGAGCTCGGCCAGTCAATAAAATGGTTGCCCTGAGCACTTCTACGTGTCATGCGTAGAACGATCCATACCGCCTCCCACAGTTTTTTTTTTATATTATATATATTTCCAACCGGTACATGTACATGTCTCTTTTACACAAAGTGTATGTGTCGAAGATCTTGTCTTTTTGTCCAATCCTGTGGGACGTGGAAATTTATGACCTTTGTCTTTCAAATTCTAAGCCATTTCAGGAGGACGGAAACGCATCTATCGACTGCGGAAGTAGAGCTAAGAGGAAATAACAAAATCTACTTGGAGTTCCATCGGAAAGGTCTTCCCAGACCATTTCGACGCCATCTCAAAAGAGGTGGACTCCACCCACTCCCTTTCTCCAGCCCCTCATTTCCACTTACCCCTACCCCCGCCCCCTTTTCTTTTTGAAAGGGAGAAAGGGCTGAAATGTCGAGTTCGATAGAAGCAAAGAACGGAGGTAATAAAAAACCCTAGATGTCTTAGAAACCTGACAGAACAAAGTTATGCAGCTCTCTGTGTGTTAGGTGTGCAGAACATGTAAGTCTTAAAACGGACACCAGATGGCTCCATCTGATAGCCCTTTGTCTTTGGGCGCTGCAAATTGTAACAATTGAATAGCTTAAATGCCAACTTCTATCAGAATACTATAGGTTTTCTCAAAGTTATTAGGTTAACTAAATATAATTATGCAACCTCCAGTATTTTTGAGTTGTAGATTTTAACTCTAGAATTAGTATTAGTAGCGATATTATGAGGAATAGTGTTGATCCTGTATAAGTAAGAAAGGAGCCTATATATTCCCAAAGAGCCCATTGGAAAATCTGGCCACGGCTTCCCATACCGATATCATCAATGGCTTTTCCGATGCGCGAGGAGAGGGGGAGGGAAGGGGTTGGGAGGAGGTGGTGGTAGTCTGGGGAGGGAGGATAAGAAATCGATTTATCGAGCCATGATTGCTTTCCTATAGTGTGGGGAAGGCTGCCTAATGTACCGGCAGCACCTCTCACCCTACCACCCTACACACTTGTCAGTACCCCCCAACTCATTAATGCTCCACACTTAGCTGGTGTGACGTCAATGTGTGCTCACCTTGGTATTTTACGCACTTGCATTATTGAGTACATTACTATTTCACTCTCTCTTGCAGGCCTGTGTATATATACGAACCAGATGACGTCAAAGGGTTGTAAAAATTGGACAGTCGTACCCTAATTGATATAGACCTGAGAGTGAATAAACTTCAGGGTCCATTGCTTGGAAGTGATTGGACAGGAAGCACTGGCGTCATTCAAGCTCGCGTGTATGATGCACGGGACATCACCAAGTGACATGTCTTTGACTTATGCAAACGCTGAGTGCACTAGTACAGTGACTCGAGTCTAGCAGAAATTGACGGAGGTTACATTCTTTATTACCACTTGGAAAGGTTTTTGCACGACCAGAAATGGCTGGAATGACGATTCATCTAAACATCAAAGAGGTTTCTACAGTGGCGCATAGGCACTTGAAATAATCGTCATATTACACTGCGTCTATTGATATTCGTCTTCGCTTTGTTACTGTATAACGAACCTTTAATAATTAGAGTATAAGCTTACGCAAAGCGTATACTCAGTTGCCGGCTAGAGAATAGGAAGAGCTTCTTCCTTGGCTTCTTCAATTACCATTGAATTAGAAGAGAGCAAAGCCTCAGCTGATAGTACACAATGACATGCCGCAACTATAGGAAGACATTTGGACCTTTGTTAAACTACTGGAGGCTTGAAGTTTCATTACTTGTAGCAGCGGTTCAGAAATTTTTGCCTGAACATTTGTCTGTAGACTATACGTACTATACATACCAGCATAACCAAGTAGTCTCTCTGTACAAGTATTCGAGAAATGCAAAACGTTTGTTATGACAATAAGGCTCCAGCAGTGAGTGAATAATAGTATTATCATTATTATTCATTGTTCCGAAACATGCATAACAATAAGAAACACATTTTCATTTGGATTTACTATTGATGACGCATCCCAGCCTGAATGGTCTGTCGAACACCGCAATAAATGGCGATACATGATGTAACTTATTGCGGTTTATGATCGGTTGTTTTTCTGCACTGCTTGTAAATCAACAAATATTATAAAACATAACTTAGTTATTGTCATTTGACAGTGCATTTGCAGTTTCAGTACCGGTACTGAAAATGTTTACAGCAATAAAAACAGTCCAGTTGAGTAACTGGACCCAGTTATCGGCTCACCATTTAAAAAATCTTGCCTTGCCATAATTATTTATGAAATAAACACATCACACGTTCCCATTCTCATTTACTAAACAGTAGGACAATAATTACCACCCAAAAGCACGGCTTTGTAATAAAGTAACACTGTGTAGCTTGTTAGTTTATTACGACCGCTGAACTGTTCTTTACTTATGTCTCTCTCAGGTATATGCAGTATAGTGTACTCATGGTTAGGAGTCTACTTTAATTATAGAAGCTGTAGCTACGACAGTGATAAAATTTAACACTATGTTGTGTGGTTTTTTTGTAACGAAAAAGGCAGAATTTTTAATATATAGTGACGCAGTATTTACAAGTACTTCACATATTGTAAATAAAGACCTATCACTCTATCATGCTATAAATAAAATAATATAGGCCTATAGCATTTGAAAATGTTAGTCCCAGTGTGGACTACTTCAATTTCCCAAACTGATTGATTTCAGCACTTCTATGGAAAAGTTCACATTCATTATAAATACATCTTATATGGGCACAAAAGGAAGATCACGTGTAGTAATTGGGTGAAAAGTCCATAGAGAAGGCAAAGGCCATGTTTGCCTTTGGTGTAAAGAAAGGAACCCATCTTCTTTGTTACACAAGAGATAGAGACAATAAAGCCCGTGTGGGGAATATGCTCTCCTTGTTGCACCGAAGGAAAAAAAAAACCTTATTCCCTCGTGGGACTAGTTTCCTTTGAGATCCCTGATGGCGCCCAGGAATTTCCTTTATTCTCCAACCAAACGGCAAGAGAGGTTGAGAAGCATGACGAAATCAACCCCTCCCCCATCCTCCCCCACCCTTCTTTTTCGCCAAAAAGTCCAATTTAGTCCTTTCCGTTTGGCCCCGACTGGAAAGCCACTTTGGGCTTATTCTTTTGTCCGTTACGCAAAAGATAGGCAACTACGTCAAATTGCCACATAGTATATCGAGTCATCATTTTTACAAAATACCTTGCAACATACCTGACCTCAACATTATAAAATACTGCACTCAAAATAATTTCGGCTGTTTTAGTATAGCATTAATAAGCAGCCAGAAATCCCAGATTTTCTGTCTTCACCAACCATGTGTTTCCCAGTATGATATTCTAACCCGCATTTATTGATGAAAATCCTTATAAGAAGCATGACTTGGACGTTTGTCAGCCTGACTCTCCTCCACACATTTCCCCTCCCAGCGTCGGCAGCATCCCAAATGACGTCAGGAGCGTCGGCGAAGAAGCGCGGGAGATTAATCAATGCGCGGTGGTTCCCCCCCCCCCCCCCCCCCCCCCCCNCCTCCCGAACCCCTCGTCCTTCCTCCCTAGGGTCGCCATGGCAACAGCGTGCGGCCAGCCATCTCTTACTTGCCCAAAGTACAAAAGTGCAGGCTTTTCATGTGGTGCTATGGTTGGCAACCATGGGACTCCGAAACCTGGCAAAAGCTTAGGGCTAGGGGATTCTGTGTCTAAGTCATATCAAACTCGGGGATTATTTTCACGTCACGGGAATTAAACCTATGTCTAGGTCCGACCCAATGCTTTCTAAATTCATGGGACGATATTTTTTCCGATGTGAATGAGCTGTGGTTGCCTATATATGAGGTATGATTTATAGGTACAATAGTGCGCTTGTTAGTTGTGTGAAATAGTGTGGAAATCGTTGTTTTATTTGTATATGATTATGGCTGCAGGGTAATATGAACTAATTTTAGTTGAAAATTATTATTACATATCCCTGGTGTCTCTTTCGAACTGATCAACCTGGATATGTCGACTGGGCAATATGGATTCGACAAGTATTAATATCCTTAACAACAACAATAATGATAAATAATCTATATTATTAAAAGTAAAAGCCGACTGTCGTGGAAACTCCTTCCGCACCGTACGGCCTACAGCTTTGCAAGTGGTGTCCAAATTTTGCCCGTGTTTTCTATATTTGCAAACCACTTTTGTTTTTTTTTGGAAACGGTGCCGAGAGACTTTGTAAAACTCAAAAAACGAAAAAAATACGACTTCGTCCGTTCCACGGAATTCCCATTTTCGCCGTTCCGAGCGCCTGGGCGCCACCTCCTGGGTGGCGACTCGCTTACTTCTGCACTTCACCATCGGTTGTCGCTTCGATGCCTAATTTTGTGCCAAATTTTGGCAAGTTGATGCCTACTCTCTAAAAAAAATAGAGTTAAAAAAACTCAAGTTGGGTTCTTTTTAACTCTTTTAACCTTGAAAGTGGTCATTACCAAAAATGAGTTATAATAACTCTTTCGCTGGAGTTAAAACAACTCTTTCAGTTCATTTCATCCTCCGAAAGAGTTATTCATTAACTCTTTCGGAGTTAGAAATGAACTAAAAGAGTTGTTTGAACTCCAGCAAGGAGTTATTATAACTCATTTTTGGTAATGACCACTTTCAAGGTTTAAAAGAGTTAATTTAACTCTTATTTTTTTAGAGAGTAGTAAAGCTGTGTGAAGAAACGGGAGAACCCTTAGAAAAACGACGCGAACACAGAGAGAACTTGTCGAAAATATCTCGACACGATCCGTCCTATTCTGGGGATCAAACTAGGGATCTCAGAGGTGGAAAAGGTGTGGAGATAACCACTACAACACCGCGGGGTCCTGAGGGGCTGCCTTATTAGATTAGTAAGCCCTTTTTGTTGTAGAAAAATAGGTCTGCGCTCGCTTTTTTAAGGCCGCTCAAAATACATACCATGGGATATAAATAGTGCTAGGCCGAGTTAGGTGGTGCGAGCAGGGACCGAATATACCCTTAGGTTATACCGGGTTATACACTATAGCGCAGGGTCATTTTGAAGTAGAAAAACTGCAAAAAAATGTGCAGCGTGGTCAATTCCCTTGGCGTTTTGTAGTCACTATGCGTTGGTCTATCTGATATGCTATTTTCGGATTTTTCCCATACTATGGGCAGGATGGTGTTAGAACTTACAGTATTATGAATCAAAATAGCATCATGACTTGAAAATAATTAATAATTTCAAGCTGCTTACATTTTATCTCCTTTTGCCATATTAATCCATTAGTGGTGTGTATTATAATTTACAAAATATTGTAAACTTAGTAGGCCTATACATGCAGGGCGTTCCAATCGGTTCCAATTTATTGAAATGAGCTCAGTGACTATAGTAGTAGGGCTGTGCGATATCCGAAATTGCATATCGACTTTCGATACTCAAAAAATATTGCGTCGAAGTCGATATATCGAAAATCGAAAAACCGACATTGAAAACCGACATCGCAAAATATCGCAAACCGACATCGCAATATTCGATACATCGCAACTTCGATATTAGGAAAATATCGCATCGACACTCGATGTATCGAAATATCACACAGCCCTAGTGACTAGCACGTTTTAGCATTAAACTGCTTATTTTTAAAGTTACTTTTGCTATCATTTTCACCTGAGTAAGACCCACTTTACCACAAATGACAGACTACACCTGACAGCAGTATGATAGGCCTACATTACTGCCTTATGAACCTCGTTTGGATGAATTCATGCCTTGTCTTGCATTTTCTGTATAGTACAGTATAGTGTACAGTATAATGTTGTACACAACGAAGTGTTGTACAGTACTATCACATATGTTATTAGCCAAAAATAAACAATTATTCTTCTTACCTGCCCCAACACAGGGTAGTCTATACACCTTGCCAGGTTAAGAAGCACACTCAGCATGAAAACGTCGGAGGGATTTGGATACTAAAGATTGTGGCGGGAAGATGGGTATTCTGTCACTTGATGCATTTCGCTACTCTACCCTCCATTTAAGCTGGCACCTCCTATCAGATAATTTTCATGAGATAGTGGTTTTTACCTGTTACGCAGCACTTTTGCTAACTACTAAAAGCGACTGTTTCAAAACAAATATTGTAGTTTAGTGACAATAATTCACTAACCATATGTGATAATAATTTCAAATGATGGAACACCTTGAGATTTTTGTCTTCTTTGCAGCATTGCTACTATAGATAGTGGTAATGTAATGTAATCATATTTCGCCAGAAACTTTCCAATACACTATTTTTTGTCATTTAATATCGTTACGACCAATTGAAAAATTCGCATGTGTTAAAACTTTACCTTCTTTTTATGCAAAATAATGTTATTAGTAGGCCTAAACTTTCCACATCTTAACAATGCGGGAATAAAATTACCATCTAGGTTTCCATTCTTGCAAGTGTAGAGTTTTAGGCTGTATTCTACTACTAAAATTGTCATTATTTCAACAAGTGCGTCATTGGCATTGCGCCATTACCGACATTCAAGGGTCATGTATTTTTTTAAATTATAATTATTTTTTACGTTACCCCGTGATAGGGCCATATGCCCTTTTAGGGGGGTGGAATACCTCCATCCTTCAATTTTCTTGTAATTTTTCTTCTGACTCCGGTGCAAGGATGAAAGGATATGGGGTAAGGATGAGGATTTCTGGGAAGGGGACACAGGTGCTAGTGCAATGTCTGGAAAGTGGTCATGTGCAGTCCTCCAGGAGGCTAGGTTGCCAAGACGCCTCCTAGGCGCGGGTCGGAGACCCGCTGACGCAGGCGGAAGGGAACTTCCGGGCGGAGATCGAACCCGGGACCTTCCGCACAGCAAGCCGAGACGTTACCATCTCGGCCACCACGCCTCCCCAGGGTCATGTATTCAAATTGACACTTAAGACTTATTTGAAAATGATAATATTAAGTTATATGTAGGGGGAGACAGGAGCACAGTGCACACTTTTGCATATTTGAATTTTTAGAGGAGTTCCTGTTATACCTACACAATATTCCGATGTTGCATCATTTCTATCTCCGGCATTTGGAAAATAATATTGTGAACCGGTATTTTGAGCAAATTTGACGATACACTAATTTAATATTTGCAAGAGAGAAAAATGATAAAGATAGTAATTTATTCCCATAATTGTTGTGAAGGGGGTTGTGAAGGGTCCACAAAGCCCCAAAAAACTTACAGGCTTACACCATAATCACATTATAAAAACAAAATGTTAAATTACTGTAATACAAATTGCAGTCTGCAGACTGTCTGCAGAGGTTTTACTGATCGGATTTTTAAAAGTTCACAGCACACGCATTATGAATCTAATTACGTCATGTCTGACATTTAAACAATGTAGGCCTAATTAGTTTTTCTGAACTAAAACATACAACTGACAGGTTACGTTTTTAATAGGCTGCACATTCTCTTCAAGTGTCACAGGTGATGCATTTGGTTTATAACATTTTTTGTTATCATAATAATTAACATTATGATAAAGATCTTGATAAAGATGCTGCTATCAGTCTTTTATCCACATTATACAATCTAGGCCAGGGGTGCCCAATCTATGGCCCGCGAAAGGGAAGCTTCCCAAGGGAGAGCGCTCTTATAAGTAGTCATTTCTGATCCTCTTAAATACCAGACCTTTTCTCTTGACCCTGGGCAGAGAAGGGAGTGCAATTCTGCCCGGATATGTCGGGTGAAAAGCGGAAAAAGACCCGACCAAGCGAAGGTGACGGGGACGGTATTTGAACCCCGGACCTCCCGCCTGGCCAGTAGCATATAGCCACTAGACCACTAGACTTCAGACAGAGTTTCAAAATGTGAAGAGTGGAAAATAATGATAAATGATCTAAGTGCCAAAAATAAAATTTTTGAGATTATGCACTAAAAGAGCTCTATGGGCCAAGGCCAATACTAATACGAAACCTCCAAATGCCCCAGATGGCTCATTTAATAGAAGGGATTCCCCAAAGATAGCCTTCTCAGACCCGAAAGAATTTTATTCAACATACATGCTCAAGATATTGTGTCCAGGTGTAAATTCGCACTGCGAACAGAAAACCACCCTACACATTTTCAAAATTCTGCACCATTGTTGAGTTAGGGACTGTATTGCATGCAATGCATTGGGTCTTAGAACTTCTGATATAAAATGTGGTATTGCGAGCAATACAAAACAACTTTCATATATCAACACCTCTTATTCTGTGGTAAAGTGCGAAACAGTTGCGGAATTTTTGACAAAGGAAAACGTTGAATTGGGTACACTTTGTACGCGAATAAAAATTTGCAGCTTTTTTTCTTGCATACATGTGTATACGTATGTTAGTATGATACATACATATGTGATTATTTTTGTTATTATTGTCATTTCTGTTGCTGATAGAAAATGTTATAAAGTAAATATTCAATTAAAAATTAAAGTTAGAAAATGTCAATATGCCTCGCTAACAAAGATATATAACATACTTTTGCTAGAAAAAAATTAAAATAGATGGTAAGTTTTCTTATTTTGATTAAACCTTAGTTAAATCAGCATAGACTATCATACAATAGTACATGAAACCTGTGAATAGCTCTTTTTATGGTATCTACGACCATAAATATTGTATTTTGGGGTCTGTGCATTCTTTGAACCTTTTCTCCTATAGTTAACCCTTACAATCATGAACACATTAATTTTGTAGCCTGTAATGGATATGGGCATCCATAAGTGCCACATGAATACCCATATTCACATGATAATAATAATGTTAGTGTGAGCTTCTGGCACTTAGACCTTTAATGAGGAAATTCCCCATGGCACACGACGTTCTTGTTTCGTCACATTAAATTTTTATTATAAAGCAGTGGTATGTGTTCACTACTATTGCATCTGGCCAAGTGGCTTGATTGTATGTTGCATCTGCCAAGTCATCATCACCAAGAAAGTAGAATTACGGATAGGACACTGACACAACAATAGATTTTTCTCAGCTTCAAAAATGTGGCGCTTAGACCCTTTATCATTTCCATACTCTTCATATATTTCAATATTTCTGCATTCAAGAAAATATGATCCTGAATGTGGTAACTACCACTCCTTCTCTGATAATGTGATGGAAACTACAGAGTACCCCCAAACGGAAATGGCTGACTTTCAATAGTGTAATTATTATGACCTGAAATTCATTTTTTTTAAATAACTCTTCTACAATTTTACCAAACTTATATACTGTAAACAGAGTCAGTGTTATCATTAACTGAATATTTCAACCCCTTCATGGTGATTGTAGGCTACCTTTTAAAAATACAGTACCGGTAAGTGTAAATGCAGTTGGTCTCCTTTTGTAAATTAATTGGTTTACAAAACAGTTATTTTTTGCCATTTAGCCCATACAGGTGTGCATATCAACAAAAATGAAAATGCAAATACTGTATTAACTAAGAATTTTTAGGAACTTTCATTTTAACCTTTATTGCTATCATTTTTTCTCTGACTGGGCAAGCGTTTAAAATCAAACCATTGAAATATGTGCCCAAAAAGCGTTAAAAATATTTTTGGTGCATATTTCAAAATTTAGATTCTGTACTTGCCCGGTCGGATGATCAATAATGCATTAGCTCCACATTAGGGCACTAATTATGATTGCAAAATAATCGAGTTTTGCAGCTTTGATGAGACAATCGTTCCCTCTGTTGTCGCCATTAGAAGACTTTTGAATAACGAGGCCCTTAACATTTTGATGGCACAATAGCTATCTTATACATACGCTTTATGGCATATTCCAGAATCTGCCTTTCAACAATATCTCACAACAATGTCCCATCCGAAGATTATTGCAAGGGAGAGTCTGTTCTGAGCACTCAAAAACCAGGAAGGATCCGATGCGTAATCAGTTTCCGATCACATCTACGTATAATGAAAGACAATCAATCAGACAGCTTCCAGGCAGAGTGACGTGAATCACACTCCTATTCTCGCCTGCTTAGCACAAAATCCGGGAACATAGATACAGTAATCATTGTCCAGCACGTGCCTAGAGGAGCCATCTGAAAGGCGGCGAGGAAAATGTGAACCTTGGAACATATATGAACCAGTGGCGCCAAACTGGGAAGTGCTTAAATTTTATGTGCAAGATATTCAAAACAATTATAATCACTCTTACAACGCTACATTTAGATATTTGCCTCACTATAACAGTGTCAGAAGATGAAATATTGTATTAGCAGAATTTATCCACATAATCAAAATTCTCTTCTTTATTTACTCAAAGTTACAGGAGTATCTGAAAATGTTGTAGGACTGTGTACTATAAGATAGAATTGGTAATTATACAGAATGTTTGGAAAAGATGATCCGGCGTGATACCACATGCAAAGGATTCTGAGGTAGGCTTACTGTAAGTCGTAGGCCTATGAAATATTATCGCAAGAATTACGGCTGAGGCACTACAGCCTTGCAAAGTTTGGGAAAAAGCTTCTAATCGAAGCGACATACGACGGTGAAGCGCAGAAGTGCAGAAGTAAGCGAGTGTCCACCCATGAGGTACTACCCAGAACGGTGGAAATGGGAATTCCGTGAAAGGGTCGCAAATGTTTTTCACGTTTTTTGAGTTTTAAAAAGTCCCTCGGCACCGTTTCCAAAAAAACAAAAGTGGTTTGCAAATATAGAAAACACGGACAAAATTTTGACAGCACTCCCAAAGCTGTAGGACGTACGGTTCGGGAGGAGTTGCCATGACAGTCGGCTCTTAATAATATAGATATGCCCTTTAGTACGAAAATGTACAGTACATTGTGAAAAAATTAATCATTTTTTTTACATTTACACCTGTGTAAGTGGAAATTGAACGAGAGTGTACTTGTTTAGTACAAATTAAAACATTGTAAAATAACGCAATCGATACCGGTACCGGTGATTTGGAACGTGTCCATACCTGGTACTATTCACATCATCACGATTCAGCCACATTACCCAACGTCGTTAGTTAGAGTTTGACTTCTATTACATTGCACAATCTCCTAAAATCTTGATTGGACAAGGTGCTTAGCAAAATCGCTACTTAGCAGTTAGCACTAATTTCGTAAAAATTTCGCAGCGTTGTACGGCAAAATGGTAGAAATTTTTTTGATTCAGAATAGTGCCCTCTACTGTGCCCACCAGCATAACTTCTCAAAAAAGCGATTAGGCGACCTCTCCCACTCTACTCCACACCAGACACCTTAAGGCCTAAGCAATCTGGTGGGGAAGACGGTTGGGGACCGCTGCGCTGCTCCACCAATCAGATAGGTGGGTACAGTGCAGTACAAAAGAAATGCTCTTTTGAAACCCTACCGTGTATGGCATAACCACAAAGGTTGCAATCTTTAGGAAATGCCTGTTTCTTTTTTGAGAAGTTAGGATTCGGGTACGTACGAATCATGTGGTATTACGCTGGTATTGTATTTTCCAAACACCACATACTGTATAGTTTATACTCACATGATTGCAATGCATGAGCGTTAGGTGCCTCATTGTTGGATGACCCATGCATGGGACTTGTAATCCAGAGTAAACAACAGGGTCAACACCGAAAAGTAAATCGCCGCCTGCTCAGAACTATAGGTCGGGTCTGGGCTCGACCAGAAAACATTTCGCCCGTCTGAATGATGCATGTCTTGGTTGGACCACTACGCCTCGACTTTGGGAAACATATGACCCATGCTAGAGTAGTACAGTAGCTTGGTTAGATGGTTGCAAAATGTCTTTAAGCTACATACCGCAACAATGACCAACTGTACACTCAAAACCAGGTCTCATATAAAGATGGGGCATGGTGTTCTGAATTTACTATCGATCACATATCAGTATTAAATAATACCAATAAGATACAATGAAATATTGCGACTTTGATGCATAATATTTAATATTTTCCCACCTTCTGCCATGCACAATAACGATGATATGAATGATTATGAATATTGCCTTGTTGAGAAATATTTCTAATTTTCTTTCGACCTCACAATGACATTGTTAAAAATAAAGTGCTAGTCTATTCTGGAATTTCGCCAGATAGCCACTACTGGCTGCTGTTGAAATCTAGGTCTCTGACATGTATTTCAGTCAAGTTACATTTTTATAAACCAAACCTCTAAAAAAAACTTACGAGGACACTGCAACGGAAGCACTTCTCTTACCAACATTTTCATTCATTCGGTGGCAGCCAGCAGGAGCGGGTCAGGTCATGTCGTTTAAAATGTGAGGCATTATATTAGTGACCATCACCAAGAGTTATTAGCTCTTGCCATTACTATATACATCACAATTTAAGGTGAGGTGACGTAGGCAAATTTTAGTAACATTTTGGAACACACACGGATATGAGCTAAATTCTTTAAAAAACTACCCGATTATAGTAGGCTATCACATTTTGAATTCAAGTTCATAATTATGGAGATAGCCAATTTTCTCGGGAACATAAATCAAATATGGTTATCAAATTTTGCCTTCTTCTTGTGACGTAAAATCAACTTTTCCGCTTATACGTCTGCCGCTTTGGATATTTGAAAAATAAAAAACTGCACCTTTTTACATTTCGAAAATATTATTGGCTTATAACATTTCCAACTATGCATTAGCAATTAGTAGTACGAGTCCCATTGCTCCGTGAAATTCAAGCACTTCTAACTGCTTCAATCACATCTCTCAAGTGACATGCGTAAAATTGCACTATTCATTAGACCACGTTTGATCACTGATTGCATCCCCTACAGTCTCAGGAAGCGACAGTACTGTAATAAATTATGTCTTTGAAGATTTCCACATCCACGTTCTTCCAAGCCTATACTATGCGACATGAAAGCAAAGGAATCTCATAATTAAATCCTCTTTTGTTGTACCCCATCTACGCTCAGATGCACTGCAACAAGCAAAGTCCAGCAGCGCCATCTGAAAGACAGAACACCCCCTTCCCCCCCCCCCCCTCAAAAAAACGACAAAAAAGGGGACAAAAAGTACCGTGACCTGCGATTATTGATTTGGGTGGAGTGTGCAGACTCCCAGAGGAGCGCTTGCCTTCGATCTGCCCCCGAGTTGGATATTATTTCAATTTTATCCCGCCGTATCCTCGCGTCATAATTTATGAAATATGGACCCTCCTGCCATCTTCTACTTTTTTTTCTTTTCTTTTCCTCCATCGCCTTCCTTTTGACGAGGTGACCCAAATTGCTTCGCTCTTAAAGGCTCTCTGGAGGATCTTCTAGAAAATTTCCTTACACATAGTGTGCTGCCTTTGTAAGGTAGAAAAATTTTTGGAACAGTTTTTTTTTTTGTGGCACGTGCTTGAGATATGCTGTTGCTAGGTGCCGTGGGATCAGGTTTCTATTGGTTGGATAAAAGACCCAGGTTGTAATGTTTGAAGTATGCCGGTAGGGGGTATATGCCTAGTGACTGAAAAAGCCTTATCTAATAGTTTTTCTTTATATAGGGTCACCTCTGTTTGATGCTTTCCCAATCATCTCCAGGGAAACATGATGGCATATACAGAATACATACGAACATAGCCACTTCATATGACGAAAATGATGGTAATGCTCAGAGATTGCTCGCCGTGGAGAATAAGTAGTCTATTACTTAATAGGGCAGTGACCGTTTAGTATGTGGCGCTCCGGACGACCACATTTGCATGTTATATGACAGCGGTCATATTTCCTTAACGTGTAAGAAGGGTCGTTGGTCTCACCGACTACATTGATTCGTTTGTCGGCCTTCCGTCGAAAATTGGCAGGCATAACTCAATGGGAAGTCGCAGATTATTATGCAGGATGTCCTAAGATGTCAACAATTTGCATGTTGTAGTAGCCATCAAGTTACAGTATAGGCTTAATGTGAGTGCCCCCAAGCAGCGTACATGCAACAACGGCATTAAATTACATGCAATATCCGGTATTTTTTTTTTTGAAAACACGTACTACCTGACAGCAGCGCTCCTATCAGGAGTGCATATGGTAATATTAGACAGTATTTTTCATCATTAAAGTTACATTAGTAAAGATGAACATGTTACGGACTGCTCTTGGATTAGCTGACAACACTAGGCGATCGGACTGCATGTCTAAAGATGGAAGATAGAGCACTTTGTAATGTGAGTTAGCCTTACCTGACGGTCCTTACCTGAGGTAATGCATGATTAAATAATTAACTTCGTATTTTTGCTAAATTAACTCGGAAATAATTGTAGCCTAACAAGTAAGCAGAAACATTGGTCATAATTTTTATGTGATAGACACACTATAGGTAGCCTATACCTGTGTGATTATTAATCACTACTAGTTTAAAATATCATATACGGTATGTGTAGCGTACAGTGTATTAGTTGACAATTACAGTTTTGTGATGATGACATCCACAACACGAAACTCTTAATGAAGTGGAATATTCCAAAGTTTGATGAAGGGGGTAAAGAATGATATTTTTAGAATACTTTATTCTGATGACTCAAAAATAACCACATCAACTACTATACTTCCGGGTATTATGGGTATTTTAAATAATCTCATCCTTAACCTGCTTCATCAAACTCTGAAATATTCCACTTCATTGAGAGTTACCGTGATTTGGAAGTTAGCGTCGCAAGGCTGTGATGATATTTTATTGGCCACTAGTACACAAATTCTTAACCTGATTTAAAAAATATATATATATAATTATATTATGCAGGTAAACATTACGCCCGGTATTTATTCATTCTTGCCATTATTTCCTTCGTGAAGAAAAAATGTAATTAATAATTTAATCAAGCTTTCTCTCGTGTGACATTAGACTTAGAACTAGACTACTGGAGCGTCAGGTAAGCCTGAGTCACATTGCAAAGTGCGCGCGCCAGCTTTATCTGCCATCTATCGGGCATGCAGTACAATCGTCAGCTAATGAGAGAGCAGTCCGTGACATTTTCACCGATAAATCACTTATGAAACACACGGTAGAAAGTGTTTCATAATAATTATGAGACCTTTCTAAGGCTTTCTAGATACCAGATAATCACTTTTTGTAGTTAGTTATTTGGTCTTCTGAGTGCACCATCTCATACGTCGCCGCAACAACATATTCCAAATTTTCAGCAAGATAACTTCATAGATAAGTTTGAATGTCACCACCTGTCCTCCGTGTCCGTCGAGTCATTCCACTTTCCACAACTCCCTGGAGTTGTTCGGAAGAGTCCCATGCAGTGGACAGTGATGTCGTTTGCTCTAAAAGTGCGAGTCAGGATTTTGGAAGGAAGCTTGCAGAGGCACAATCTGATTCGCGTCTCCGATCAGGCAACTTTGACAGGCCCTGGTCTGGTAAATTTAGACTGTCGTCTGGAGATATGTCCCATCGAAAGGAAAGGCGTAACTTGCAAGTGTCGTCGTAAGCATTAAATTGGCAAAAAACGTTTTTTTCTCCCTCTTTCTCAAGCACTTGTAGGAGCAGGTAATTAATCCATGTTACTTTCTGGACGACTGACTCAGTTCAACGTTACGGTACTTTGAAAAATTAATTTTCTTAGCAAAATGTTGTTCCAAAGTATAACATCAAAAATAGTATTATAAATAAGCACGTTTTATCAGTATAATTTATGTGGAGTGTATTCGCACTGTACTGTATGATCATTATGTGGTGTGCATGAATAGTAGGATATCCATGCAGCAATTTTCGATGAAGTTATATAGATAATAGCATTAGGTAATAATAAATACCAATTAATGTGTAGCTGGCTGGCATAGAATAATGTTTTAGCCAGTAATTCGCCACCCGCACCATCAGTCATGCTGATTTGCCAGTCTGATTGCTAATTCCAGCAAAAAAGTGCGCCTCCTTTTCAATTCGCCAAATACGTTGAGCAGAATATGTCACAGCATAACATTCAATTCCAAATTGCGGTAAACGCGACTCAACATGTTTATTGCCCGGTAACATGAGAATTTCTATTTTTAGCACTTGTAACTGATGAACGCATGAACGCCATGTTTGAAATTATGAATTATTCGCGTAAAGAACATAATCTTTGCGAATTGTTTGCAATTTTGTGTTCTTTCAGGCATATAATAATTATATACGGTATACAGTATACAATGATGTGATTTTTTAATATATAAATTTAGTGGTATATGATCATCCTATATATTGTAAACATATAACCTGTTCCAGAGGCAAGGTCCTTACTTAAAGGTTATACACTCTTGTAAATAGACTTCCACCACGGTACTAAAGGAGCCTTCCCTAAGCAGGTAGTGCTTACGTTGTGCAATAAATTACTTACTTTCTGCATAATATTTGTCACCATGTCAATATTTCGCCAAAAATGGGACCTTTCAAATCCAACAATGAACTCCTAGTGGATTTGCGCGGTCCTAACTTTCCTGTAACATTCCGGCCATTGAATAAGCATGCATACACTAATTCAGCTGAGCGAGAGCGAGGATGTTGTTGTTTATGAGGCAGTTGGACCTTGTGTAAAATTTCAAATTAAGTTCCGGAATGGGCCATTAAGCGTAAGGTTGTTATGGACGCAAAACTTTTGATTAGTTTGGATGCGAGGACTTCCCACTCCCCAGACCCCTCTCCTCCTTCGCTATTTTCCCTAGCCTCCTTTAGTTTCTCAAGAACATCCCTAAATTATTTTGAATTGAACAGTTTGGAGTAGTGCCAAGAGATGGCGCTACAGTCATGCTCTAGAGGGCGCCATTTGGGGATACTAGCGATACTGATTATTTTGAATTGAACCATTTGGAAACCTGCCAAAAGCTGCCAGTGCGTTTTGTGTTGTATAGGGCGGCATTTTACGAGCAGTAGTGATACTATCGCTCCAGATTTCCAGATTGCAAACTACTTTTGCACCCTCAAAATGCATGAGCCGGATGTTCGCTTCTTATATGTCCGTTGTGATATCATATTCAAAACATCATCAGACATTGTACCAGTCAAAGCTCCATGTATAATCGAGTCTAGTAACTTGTAGCTGTTCACTCCAAATGAATAGACGGGGATTTAAGCCGCATTCTGAGATGATTTTGATGCTATAATGAATATAATTATGAATGAAAGTCGAGCTCATTAGGCGATACTGTTCACCAAAATAATCGTACACTCCCATTTATTGAACGTAGCTTATGATGAGTGACAAACCAGGCCACACTTGTATCTATTCTCCTCTGAGAATTGCCTAAAGTTGCAAAAGCATATTCCCCAACGCCCTGGTATCCCCAGCGGCAGCTTTTATCATAAGATTGCTGCAGTCATTAGGAATAACTTTGTCGGGATAAAGTTTGTCCAAGAAAGAGAAAGAGGGGAGTTTGGGAGGGGATAGGTGGTGGGGGGGCTTTGTATCCAAGTTTGCTGCAGTTAGAGGCTGTGAGGGCTCTATTGGTCCATTGGGAGCCTCTCAATGCTCAACACGTCACCATTTCCAACTTTCGTGCCTTTCTTCTTTCTTGTGCTGGGTTCAATTTTCATCACGGACGATGCTTGTAACTGGGGAGAGATGTGGCTTAGCCAGTTGCATGCCTTAACGTAATCTCTTTTTTTTGTATTAAGCCGTATTAATGCTGTAGTTTTACATATATAATAATTAATCATTCATACCCCGTTATCAGCCATCGGCTCTTTAGGGGGGAAGTTTGTTTTGCCTGGAACTCTTTGCTTTCATTTTACTGCGCTCTTTGGGATAGAATAGGGACGGAAGGAAGCGGCTGTGGCCTATTAATTACGGAAGCAACTCCGGAATTTCCCTGGAAGGACCGTGGGAAACCACAGAAAACTACGGTCAGAGTTGCCGGCCCCGGGATTCGAACCCAGGACCTCCCGATTAGCAGTCGGACGCCTTATCCACTATGCCAACCTGCTTCGGTTATTTTACATATACTATACATGTATACATATATACAGTAATATCTAATATGTAACCTATATTAATATTAGTCGGGCAGAGATTCCCCTGAAGGTCCCGTAAGGGACAGCAAAGGGCACTCAAAATTAAAAAAATATTAATATTAATATTAGTCCTACTGTTCATGGTTATTTACAGCAACTCCTTGCTATCAGGAGGGTTACAGTACCCTTAAAATGCTATCTTGGCAGCTCCCCAGTAAACCAAATAGGATTGTTATTCAAAAAGTCTGCATACGTACAATAAATTAGAGTGAAAGAAATCAATGAGCAATTAGGGCATACTGGTAATTGCCTGGAAAATTGCTAGCTAACAAAAGGAAAGCACAAGATTCAAACACTGACGTTGACGAATGATAATAGAAAATGCGATTGTAATAGTTATAATAATTGGCAATTACTGTTCGCAGGAAGTCTTCCGGGATAAACGTCAATACGTCAAAATCAAAGAACGAGCAATATTTTTTGTGCATATACTCATGGATGAAACAGTGTGCCCAATTTAATAAGCAAATCAATTACATAAGTTTGTTCTTATTCATTGGCAACTAACAGGTGACTGAACTTGAATATAAGGTCATGTCATACCGCAACAACTGTCCTTTGTGCTTTCCTTCCAAACTTTTCTGAGGTATACTGTTGGTAGACATGTTTGTTAAACCCTATATCCCCTAGACAAAACCACAGATATGCGATGACCCGGTTGCTATAGTTATATTTCTCTGAGAGTGGGAATAGGGGTGGATGACAGATGGACCAGGTCAACTCCCTGGCTACGTCGTATTAATAACTCATATGGTTACGATCTTCAGCGAATGCACGGTACCTCCTGTCCCATATGACTAGTCCGGGAAAAGCAATGGAGAGTCGTCTCCAGCGCGGGGTTCCCATAAAAATACGGCGCCTAGATAAGCTTTGAGTTTCACCGCTTGTCCCAGCAAACTTTACCAATCGCACTCCGGCATTAAAAAGTTTAGCAAATTTTTTTTTTCTGCGATAAAACGGTGGAGTTTCAAGAGGGTTCTTTTCCCGCTGGACTATACCGCAGTACCCTACTTATAAGGGAGTGGCAGTAAAACTGCTATTTAAGAAAGTTTGTTCCATAGTTTAGATTTTTTTGTATGGGAAATGGTGAATATAAGATTGGTATAGAAAAAAGACATGGACATTATTTTTTAGGTTCAAAGTGTCATGGAAAATATTTATAATTTTGTTTTAATAATTATTAATTTTGAAATATGCAGTCAAACATTGAGCATCACCGTCACTTGCCTTTTGCTGTGTGAACCCACTTTTATTATGAGAAATTCCGGTGTCTATATGTCAAATCTTTTGTCACCATATGTGGCGGATGAATCAGTATGACTAACCTAACAGATTCGATATTGATTAAGAGTCATTATTGACTGTTTCCGGCCCCCGTCGTCGTCATCTGCACTGTTACTTGCTGAAATCAGTATTGTGTGGCGATAATTAGGGATAGATTAGTGACCAATTTGTTGACCCCGCTTTGTTGTTGCCTGCTGCTTGTTTTGCTCAACGGAAGCCATTAATTATTATTGGCACTGCCAGTAATATAGTTAATCACATGTCTTGCCTTATGATAGTACAGATGCTTCTTTATAGGCGATACCTGACATTAATCAATCAAAGACAATTACTTACGATATGGACTAATTAGTATATTACAGATTTAGTGAATTGGGGTATTTTAAAAATGGAATTAAACTTTGAATTCAGAGTAATTTTTGAGCTGATTCATGTTTATGATTAAATATTTTGCTTCTTCCTTGTTAGTTGTGAACCAGGGTTGGAAATCGGTATATGGACATATTTGGAGCGAAAAGGGACATTGATTGGTGAGTGAATATACTGAATAGGGATCAGATGTAAAGTAGTCATTTTATTGGTTAATTTGCAGGCAGTACTCCCTGAAAAAGAATAACAACTTTTAATCACAAGCAGTGGCATAATGTACACCCATAAAACTTTCAACCATAATTTTAAATTTTAACTTTAAATTTTCCTGCTGCCTTGATGCTTACCGTTCTATCTTGAGTGATGTCACATTATGTTCATCAACCAACGGTCCATTTTCTCACTTTTATCCTACTTTTTATTGAGGACACTCAGCTGATGTAAATTATTCAAACTGAAACGCATAAAAATTTTCACCTCTAACATTTCAAACAATGTCTTGTTAGTCTACTATACTTACCACACCCACGTCCTTACTCACCTCGCTTGTCCCCGTGTAATCTATTATATTGCTCTATGATTTTTTTCACCTCTCTAATGAAGGCTACATGAGACGACGAACCATTTTTTGCCGGATATCAGTTCACAAACATCACTCCTCGTTACTGCATGATGCAAGCTCTAGTGCTGGTCAGCAAATCCCTATATAGGTAACCTCTCCTCCGGGTCGATAGCAAGTAATCGCATTGTGTCATCAATCTAGAAAGACGAGAAAGCGCAATTTCCAAGATGGAATTTATCAAGATTTTTATCCTATAGACGTAGGTGCTGAAGTTTTTGAAAAAATTGCACAATATTAATTTTTTTCGGTTTAGTATATTTAGCTATCAGGATTACAGTGTGCATGCTGCTCTGAGGGCTCAAATTACATACATATAAGCATTTTTTAAAATTATCCGGTATGTCGCCCATGGCAGTCAAGTGTACAAAATAATGATTAAACACATCAACAGTTTGTCTCCTTATTATTGAAAGGGATGCTTCAAAGCCTTCATTACATCCTTAACAGGTTTATCATAATTAAAATTTATGCTCGTTGGAATCCAGTGTTAAATTACAAGCCGATCATTAGAACCTCGTAAGGTGCCTATGATGCCTGCATTTAAGCGACTGGAAAATGCCACATGTTCAAAATTAATTTGCAATGGTAAAATGCAGAGAAGAGGAGTTTTAAGCGCTAGCAATCGCATTCTTTAATCGCTAGAAGCCTATAGGCCGTGAAGAAAATTGCCACTTTGTAGCATGAAATTTGCGAGTAAGCTGGCATTTTCCGGGGCGCCTTTGATATCGCGAAGCTTACTTAGATCAATTACGGGACGGAATGACACTAGACCTGATTAATGACCAGACTTTAAGACTTAATCTCTGCACTAAGGCGCCAAGTTACGATTCGGAATCGGGCTTTAAGGGTCCACTCGATTCCCCAAGAGTCGATTTGTGTCCAAACAACTCCGGGATTTTCCGTATTCTGCAAGGGTATTAATTTAGAGCCTGGGTTTTTTTATACTTTTGTGTCATTTTCATAGTATCGTCTTTTTTTGTTTTTTGGTCCATAAAGAGTGGAATTTGAAGAACTTTTTTTTTGGAAAAGGGCTCTGGGCTGTATTTTATGGACATTAACTACACATAGGCCTAGCCTATATCATTTGCTTCTTTTGGACATACAAGCAGGAAGAGCTGCATGATAATAATTACGATATTTTTTGTAAGCAGTGCATTGGACGCTTAGGCGATTGTATCGTCGCGAATAGCGGTACTTATAATATAATCTCATTGCATTTTTTAAAAAGGAGTTGGCTCCACTTTGATATGAACTAATGTCACCATGGCAGCAGTTAATGGAATCTGAGCTTACTAGTTGGACACGTTGCCAAATTGGCAACAGTGCCTAGCCCACCCACCTCCACTTGGAAGTAGTACATAGGCCCGTTACCAGTTGGCGCATAGGCTGACCCTCTGCACACTACTGCTGCTCTCAGGAGGAAAGTAGTACTACATGCACATTGGTGATGAGTCACCACGCGGGCAAAGCTCACCTGGGTGCTATACCCAGCGCGTGTCTCGCCTCCAGTGACGTGGGCCCTACCCTTCTCTGACCGTCAAATTGTTAACGCGGAAAGTGATAAACCATGTACTAATACCTAGGCGATGAGTGTTGGCGGACATATTATAATATGCAAGATGACAGAATTTGTCTTTTAGGCCGGGTTGCACCGACTTCAGGAAAATTTGTCTGGCCGAAGAAGTGCCAGGATAGTTTGTTATTCATTGTTGATAGAATTGTTGACAGAACAACAATGAATAACAAACTAACCTGGCACTTCTTCGGCCCGGAGGAGGCTGGTTGGCTACCTTGAATCTAGTGAAAAGTATTTTTCTGAGTGATCTATGCTTCTCAGGAGGATATGTGCCAAACAAAGGTTGTAGAGAAACATGTATTCTACAAAAATCTATAAGTTCCTTTTCCACGTACGGTCCGTATTTTCGGAGCTACAGCGACTTGAAAAAGACTTTTCACTCGCTGAAGGGTAGGCAACCCGCAATTACGGGTCTCCGGGGCGACATCTGGTGTGGCGACAAATCTGAATTTGAATAGTATGGTCCCAAGGACATTCCTACAAAATTTTATGCTTTCATGACCAAGTGCACTGTTGACCCTTGACATGGAAGGCAACAATAAAAACGAAATTCATTGATTGCAGCATATCATACCAATTATTTTAGTTGAGAAATACAACTACCATAATTTTACTAATGTCCTTTCCAAGTTTGCCCATTAAAGGGTTAACAAAAAATCGTGTTTAAAGGTAATATATGAGGTCATTTAATACCAAATCCTGACAAATCCATTTTAGCTTTAAACCACAGGCCACCAATACATCTACGTGGATTTTCAAAAAATCCGACCGAAAGTGGCCTAAACCAGGTATTGAAAGTGCACTGTTTCGGCCAATACCTGACAAATCCAGACACGGCTTCATATCTAATCATTTCAAAACCCTCCATCTCCTGCGGGATGTTATACAAAACCAGACAGGTTACTACACTGAAATCTGAAAACCCTACATGCATAAAAAATTTAATGAGAGACGCATGAAATTATGATTACATAAAGTTGATTTATGTAGAAAATAGCACAATATTTTTTAATATTATTTAATAGTTACTCAAAGGAATAAGCATGATAGTACCTGCACATGACTACATTAATGTCCCCAAATAATATTATGATATGCACAACGAACACTGTAAGTTTATTACAATTTTAAATGCATGTGATTAGCTTATGCAGTATGGGGTGTCACTGATATTAATAATTTCTTTTTGTGTAAATGAATTGGGGTTACAGTATAATTGATACCAATATCACGAAAATGGGCTTAGACTTTGAAATCCCATTCTTCAATTTTGTTACACCTATTTGAACTTTTTAACATTTAAACGTTATTAAAATTTAGCGGAAAACTACATCAAGGTGATGCTTTACATTCAAAATCATTTTACCAACCTCCCTTGCTTCCACCACATGCAGTCTTCTACACCACCACCAATTCCAGACTTTTCATTTAGTATACATGTATACGCTTATATGCTGCGGAAGGCTGTGGAATCCAAATTCGCAATTCCGCAGTTCTGTGCATGTTGTTCAATAATGGAAGACCGAACTAGAATTCGCTGCAGAGTTCTGTCAATAATGCTACAGAACATATACCCTGTAGCGTAGAAACCAGACAAATGAAAAAAAAAGTTACACCAAAACGCGATATTTCCTGCTAAAACCGGGCACTGCACTTGCTTCTAATTTTTGTAGCATTAATTATTGCTCATCAAACGTTCAGTTATTATATGCACCAAGATCACTTCGCTAACTGCTTGAACACTACAGATTTTTTCTGAGAAATCACTCAAGCGGTTTTATTGGATTTGTTGGCTGTTGCCATTAGTGGCCTTATTAATGTATGTAGGCCTAATATTCATGTATTACTATGTAATGAGAATAAGCAACAATTTTCAGCTGGCTTACACTATGCATTGGTAAGTACTGTGGGCGCTTGGGTGTGCATTCCTTTAGTGTATTTTTCTTTCTTCGCTCCAATGAAGTTGTTCATTCAAGTAGACACCACCTTGTTGAGTGCCCTTATATTACAATTACGAAACTGAAGCCACCCTGCAAATGCATTTTCATTTGGAAGACAGGCTCGTAAGAGGAAGCCATTTTATTTTTCTTTGCCCACAGACATTTAGCACATGCACACCAGTTCCCCCCAAAAAAACACAGTTTTTAAAAATATCCAATTGAAAATTGACATCTTTTTTATCATACCCCGTGCTAGATCCTTTGGCTCCCTTAGGGGCGTGGATTACCACCATTGGATGGGACCAGGGATAGGGAAGGAAGGGAGCGGCTGTGGCCTATTTTTACGGAAACGACCCCGGAATTGTCCTGGGGGGGACCATGGAAAACCACAGAAAAGCACGGTCAGGGTCGCCCGCCCCGGGATTCGAACCCAGGACCTCCCGATTAGCAGGCCGGCTCCTTATCCCCAACCTGCTTCGGTTTAAAATTGATATCATGAATATTAATAAATTACTTTTAAACTGTTAAGAACGAAAATATCATAATGCATAATCTACTATTTTCAAATGCCAAACATTTGCCTCTATAGATCCATAGATGGCGCAAAATCGGCATTATTATTATTATTATTATTATTATTATTATTATTATTATTATTATTATTATTATTATTCGATTCAATAATGAGTTTTAAAAACGTCAATGGCGTGGCTGCTTCTGGATAAAAGAGATATGGAAGGTAGATAAATTGGTGAAGGAAGCCTATCGTTTATTAGGCTGAAAATGAAACGGTTCCCTGGGGCCCCCTTTTGCCCCCCAGATTTCTTTTACTCTTTTATATACCTCCCTTTTCCTTCCTCTCAAAATGACAGCGCACGCAAAATGCTGCTTCCTCTCAGATAGTCCCCACAAAAGTGGCAAATTGGATGGGTTTTTGGGGAAAAGGGAAAGAGGTTGAATAATCTGATTTCCCATTGGCCATTGCATTTAACAGACTGAAGTCGAGAGGAATTTAATCTGTTCGATGGCAAGCATACTGCAGCGACATGCGGAGGGAGGGGCGTTTTGTGATTGGAAATGCACTTCCTACCCCCAGCTTTTATGTCTTGCATCAAAGGAGAGAGAGAGAGGGATCCAACCAGATATAAAATTGCAATGTTGCAGCCATTCCCTCGTATAATTACAATGAAGCTTTAAAAGGGGTTGAGAATTTTCAATTGGACGAAAATAGGGAAAAACTCAATTTGGCAAAAACAAGGAAAAACTCAATTTGGCAAAAATAGGGAAAATATGAATAAATTTTAAAATGGGCTAAAATAGGGAAAATGTCAATTTGGCAAAAATGGGAACAAAATTTCAATTTGCCAAAAATATGAATAAATTTTAAAATTGGCTAAAACGGCAAATTTCAATTTGCCAAAAATATGAATAAATTTTAAAATTGGCTAAAACAGGGCATATTTCAATTTGCCAAAAATATGAATAATAATAATAATAATAATAATAATAATAATAATAATAATAATAATAATAATAATAATAATAATAATAATAATAATAATAATCCTTGGGTAGTGCCTGACCCTATATAGGGTATGCGGCACGGACCTTTATTATACTTGAAGTACAATGCAGTACAATGCTGGAACCTTGAGCGAATCGCCCGGGCCCACGGGCAGGATGACAGGAGGGGATGTGCAAGGTGCAGTGCAATGTCTTAATGTGGCCATTTTTAGTGAACTCCCCCGGGTGGTTTAGTCTGTAGGAAATACCACCCGAGACGAAGCCAGAGGTGACCCTGAACTCTGCACGAGATGAAGGGGGTGTCCCCGGGCTGGGATCGAACCCGGGACCTTAACATCCGTGGGCGCATACGTTACCGCAGCGCCACTCCGCCTCCCCACCCAAAAATATGAATAAATTCTCAAATTATCTAAAATAGGGAAAATGTCAATTTGGCAAAAATGGAAAAAAAATTGTCATTTTGAAGAAAATTTGAACAAAATTTACACTTTTCATTCGAGCCAAAATTTCAGACAAATTTGGACGAAATTGTCGACCCCCAAAGCCTGGCAAATAAGGCGACAATTGAGTGTGGAAAACGAGTATAAAGGGAGAAGAGTGTTAGAGGAGTAATTAGCCATCAAGGGGGCAAAAATGGCTGGCGTTTTAATTGGGCTTCACCGGACGGCCTTCCTCCAATCTTAGAGGCCGATGAAGCTTTTAAGTCGTATCCTAGAGTTCATTTAATGCAAGGGAAAAGTTCTTCTTCGCTGGTTTTTTGGAGCCTTATTTTAGGGGGAACCAAGACGAGCTTGAGCTTAACTGCCACGTCTTGCAAAGAGAGGTTAATGTTACTCTGGAGGCTTGGCTTCATTTAGGAAGGGCCCTAGGAAATCGGCTCCATTTCCTTCTCCAGGATTACGCTGTCAAGATGTATAGGACTACAGGGGAACAACAACACTCGCCTAACTTTTCTTCAAAACGTGGTGGAGAAAGAGATTTTTTCCGGTAATGCAGCACTTTGGGAGTGATTCTTCAAAACGGGAGTGTAAAGTGCATTGATGAGGTGGGTAGCTAGCTTCCCAAAAAAAAAAAAAAAAAACTGGGTTGACTTTTAGAGCGCTACAGGCAAGTGTGACAGTTGAGTGAGAGGCTTGAAGTATAGCCTTACAAGTGATGTCACAGGTGGCTGAACTATTAGTTACCGGAGACTGGTCTTGACAAAGTGTTTCAACTTGGTCTGACAGGCTGGGCCCCCACACTGCAACAGATCATACCAGGCTAGAGTATGCAAAGTAACTAGAGCTGACAATATGCTTGTGGGTTCCTTTCCTAATCAGACTGTTCCGTCACCTTGACTTATGAGTTCCATCAGACTGTTACCAGCAATTTTATTGGGCGTCGGTGTGGACCAGTGAAAAATATTCTCAGCACGGGCCTCGTTTAAATTGGGCGAAATAAATGAGCCAGAGGAGAATAATTGTAGCTGGCGCGTTCGCAATAAAGAGCCGGATGAATTCCTAGGCGCGAATCGGACCATGGCAACACTGGCGTCGCACGTGATCCCGCGTTGAAGAGGTGGGAACATTTCCGTGAAAGCATTTCCTTCTTTCAATATTTGCCTTCTATTACGGCCTCTGGGACTGGGAGGAAAGTTTCCATCATAGGCCGTGAGTAATCTTGCGCTGGAAAACATTTACTCTTCTGCAGGTCTTCGGGGCAGAGAAAGATGTTGGGGGGTGGGGGGGGGAGTGGGGGGGTGGATGAAGCTAGGGGAGGAGGCAAGAGGTTTGCTTCCACCTGGTAACGTTTATTTGTTCGTAATGATGCTTCCCCTGGTTGGATGGGTTTCATCTGGCAACGCCAACGGGGGAATTTCTGATTGGTCAGCTGGGGATTGTCAACATGGAGTCGATTGTTCCCTACTTTCGGGAGCAAGCTGCTACTATTTGAGGATAAAATTTCGGATAACAGGAAGTTCCTGAGATTTCGCGTGGGTGTAAAGAAGGATCTGTCTATAGATCATGGGGTACCTTATTAGGCTCCGTTATCCTTTGTGGGAACTGGTGCGTAGAGCGGAATATTGAGGAGGAACTGTTGACAAAATCATGTTTGTGATCATTAGTTCCAGGATAACCTATATTTTTTTATAAGAAACTTTGTGGTTGTTGAGATTGTCATAACATTTACTTATGCTGGGTAATGGTGATGAGGAGAATTTATAATAGTGTCCACACCTGCGATACACTTGCTGCTCTGAAAAACTCGGCCTTCCCATTGGCCAAGGGTAAAGCCTATACATGCTGGTTTCCGTCAGAGCAGCGAGAGTAACCTACGTGTTTCGAATGGGCCTTTATCCAAAGTGAGGTGATTTAACAACATAGGATGTCAACTAAGGCAGGCATATCTGGATAATAATTTGCTGCGAACTGTCATGATCCAAGTCATATAGTCGACAAAGGTACTGACTTAAACGTGTCACAAAACCCTTTATAGGCTGTGTTATTGTTATGCTGCCTTGCTGAATTGATGTTCCCGGCAGTTGCCAATAACTGTCACTCCGGCGGCAAATTGTTTCAGTTCATGCTTTGGGGCCATCCATAAAGTAGACGAATCTCTAACTGGTGAGAGGTATATGTAGCTAGGTGAGGGGTTAGTCCAGCGTGGATAACCATAACATAAGGGTTGACATGAGGGCTACGGGTGACCATGATGTCACGTTCTAAATTCGTATATTTTTGCAACTATTACACAGTCTTTGACTTTCTGATAGTGTGCACAATTTATTATATAGCTGTTGAGCATGATAATAGCTCCTGATTCCAATAATGGAGTCATAGGATCGTCGTATGTCTGTGAGAGTTACACCAAAAACCCCGACACCGACAAAATTTTATATCTTGGTCACAAGCAGCACACGCGTAATGGTGTGATTTATACAGCAGTGTTGGTTTTTTCAAATGATTCGGAAATCCCTACACAGCTGGTAGTGATAGTAGTACTGGCTGCTCCATACCAATTACCGCAAACCAATAATGGGTTCGCAGATACATTTCCAAAAAATGTTAGAGCCAATGAGCCCTATTCGCTGCAAAATATATATCTTAACAACTCCAAACAGCCGTCAGGCGGATATCGATGACCACAACACTGTCGACGGCATCAAAAGTGTGGGCAAGATCCTTGTGATCACTGCAAGGGTCTTCTGCCGGATAATAATCATTACGAGAGAAAGTTCCTTTTTTGTGTAGCTCTCAGGGTTGAGATAATTGGGGAAGAAATGTCATTGACGATGTTTATACGGGTTGAGAATGTGATCATCTGCCTATACAGCCAGGTAACAATAATCCCACTCAAAAACGCACTCGTAAAAAAAGCGCCAAGTCGTCTGCCAAAAATAAACCTGTGAGATGGTGTCTGGGTGCCAAGCCTTGTCCACTCCGCCATACAAAGTCGCGAGATCGTGGTGGACGCCAAGCCTTTCTTCTAGGCTATAAGCTAAGTGAGATGACTTGGCCGGACTTGGTTCACGGGCACGAGGAACAATACGCGTTCAGTTCGCTGGAATTTGGTCAAGTTACTGTTCTCCCTATTTGAGCTGAACGACTCAATTTTCAAGTCTAATAAACCGCGATTGTAATCATGTGCGGTTCGAAGGCGACATTTTGTAGTTCCTGTGATACGAATCAGAGGTCCAAGTATATTTATAATTATTCTAATGAATAAAGAAACTATATATGTACTTTTGAGGTGGAGTTGGTACGTTACTGCTCCACCACTGACAGTTAAAAGTAAATATTCCATTCGAAGGTCACATTATTTTTTGGGTAATGGCTCTACCAATGAGTGTTAAAAGTTTACTTTCGCATCGCATTGTTCCTCGTGCCCGTGAATTAACATTTCAGCCTTGCAGCATTTCCCTGTGCCGAACTAGAAAATGCCGAAATGTAGAGAGCGAGTGAGCTCGAGTAAAGGATCACGGCAGCGCGAGACGTAAGAGTAAAGGAGAGAAGGGGCGAATGGTCTGGGTCAGTGGCGGTGGATTGGACTTGGCGGGATGCACTGCCGTGCATCTTGATTCTTCGGGGCTGAATCTTGTCACTATTATTACTGGGATTTTCCAAGCGGACTTTTTTAATTGGAACCTTTTTGTATGGTCTGGCTTTTTTCTTTTCATATCAGTATCTTAAAAATATCGCAAAAGTCAATATACTGTGAAGAAAGAGCGATTGGAGAACGTGGGGACGGAGTTATCAGCCGGATTACCCAGGAAACTAGTCAATAATATGTGCAGGGTACACCTCACAAAAATGGGACGTAAAACAAAAAAGTGGCGTAGATGGGTAATTTTATACCATTATTATTATTATTATTATTATTATTATTATTATTATTATTATTATTATTATTATGTAATCGTCAATATAACTATTTTTTGTCAAAAAATTCATGCGAAACCACAAGTGTGTTGCCATCGTATTCGTCATAAGTGTACAAATACTACTATAGTGTAAAGATTGCATAACGTTATTCTTTACGTACTACAATGCAACGTCTTAAAATAATCAACGTGAGGATTGAATTTATTGTATGTTAAAATCCATTGACACATCAGTAGTTCGTCCAATAGGTAAGCCTGTAAGGATTAATTTAACCCTGTATTACTGCAGTAGTTACTAGTATGTAGTGAGTTAGCTTATAATATATTACCATCAACCACCAAAATCATCCTTGCTTTCAAGAGATGCATTCATGCAACTAATAGCCTTAAATTATACTTACACAGACTGCTTAGACACTTTAGGAATTAGTGACGTCTTCACGATCCTTAACACAGAACACCAGTGACAGCCGGGAATATAGGTGCCGGTAGTTAAAATCCCTGATGGTTTTCACACAAATGCGACTCTGAAGTCTCACAAAATGGAGCTAAAAAGGTAACAAGCGACAGTCGAAGGCGGAGAAAAGGCCTTTGAGAGTTTATAGTTTCTCACCTTAATTGCCACATGCACCTTTTCAATTATTGTTAGTGACTTACAACAATTATTATTATTCTCCAAGCCAGACTCAAGATGGCATGACTGCTGTCTTCCAGCAATGCTGCCGGAGTTCCTGCCAGGTCTGCATGGGTACTTTCCTCTTCTAGAGTGGCTGCTCCATCACCAAGAAAGCCGGAACAATTTTGGAAAGATTTGACATCACACTTTCGGTAACTAGGCTACTTTAAATGTCAATTCCACTACCCTCCCTCATACTCACGATATAATACAATCATGATGTCTGTGGTATCCGTTCCCGCCGTTCATATTCATCCTGTCCTGACGGCTTGCCTCTATATAGTAGCCTATTATGGAATTATAATCCGCGGCCTTCTTCGCTTTCACAATTTTCATATCAAATATTAAGCGTACATGTCACCATATGTCCTGCTCTTGCACCCTGTGAAGCTGCCATGTTGATATTATAATGGTAACTGGCTGAGCATTGAGCACGCCAATCGCCAATGCAGTTAAATTCCGACGACACCAAAGCCACGGCCTGAAAATTTTTCATGGCATCTTCCTATGGTTCTCTGGCACCACTTTGGTCAGGAGGTCATGCGACCTGTTCACTTTTCATCATAGACCATGAGCTGAATAATCTGAAACAAATAGAGGTTAAGTGCGCACCTTTGGCACCATCCAGTAGACAGACAATTTTCCATGTTGGTCAAAGCATAGTTCTACATAAAGTTACGTGACTTTCACTAAGACTTAAGCTACTGCAAAAAAGAGTAATGTTTAAAACTAGTAATTAGCAAATTAAAACTAAAGGACTTATATTGTTATTTCTGAGTAGCAGGACTCCTGCAATGCAGATGTGACACAAATCCAGTTACCATTTAAGATGTAATATTTTGTGGTTAGCATTTAGGAACAACAAGAGCATACTAGTTGCAGTATAGCAATCGCATCTGGTTACATTTAACGAGTAGGGAAGGCTAATTAGATCCCAGTGCGTGAGAGAGCTGGACCATGTGACAGACAGCTACGATCGTACAATGTGTCTTGACACTCGTGCAGCTACACAGGGGAGCCTGCGGCTTTAAAATTCACAGGTGTTATTTCCTTTAATGCATTACATAACTAAATGAAAGCATTTTTTTTTTCAAAAATGTAACGTCTAACAAAACACTCGAGTGTGACGTAAATAAGCACACTCTTCGGCAAAAAAAGCGTCAATACTGTAGCTAATACGTTCGACGTGAGGCTGCGCAATTTTTCCAGGGAACAGATCGTTCAATTGATAGGGTATTATGGCTTCACATCCGGCTTGTTAGTTCTGTAAAGAAAGAGCAAGACTAAAAATATTGCACCTGTACTGTACCCGACTGTACCAGCCCTGTCATATAATATGAGTCTTTGTCACAATATGGCTTATAGGCTATTTCATGAAAGCTTATCCCCAAGACATATTTGAAGAATTTCGTGTAATGAGGTTGTGCTTATCATATAGAATTTGCGAATTACTTATTCAGAATGATGAGCTGTGAAAGTCCACAGTCCAACAATTGATGCGGAGAAGATATTGATTATTGACTCCAATAAACAGTCTCAAATGAAAGAACAGTTACAAGACAAAAGAATGACTGTGGTCCTAATTGTTGTTTTCAATTAGTTGTTTTTCTCTCGTTGATGAGGTGAACAATCCGTATAGCTTCTTCTCTTTCCTCCTCCTCTCTTGCGCTCTGGACTTGGGCAGTAAAGGCCTACTATAACATCCGATTTTTTTCTCTGCTCTTGCACCCTGTGAAGCTGGGGACTGTGAAGCTGGGGAGCTGTGAGCTATGCTTACATTCAATGGATAGTTAATTTTTGTGGAGAGAAAACTTCAGTGGTTTCTGTATTAGCAATTACAGTGACGAAATTGCTATAGCATCAATTGGTAACTGTTTCTGCTAGAATTGTTCATACTATTGTTAAACTATTGTTATCGAGCAGGTCATTTAAAAATCACACTTACATTACATGTACCATATAGCCTGATTCTTGAGCAACTCTGATTTAATAGGGCAGCATGCTGAATAAGGCAAGAGTCTTCCGGACGTCCAGTTATGTTTAAAGAATATTATTAATATATATAATGTATAAGCCTACTTTTGGAAACACAACTATTGCAACAGCTAAGACTATAGTGTTAATTTCTCGACAAAATCCGACAAATCCAAATAGTCACTTTTGAAATTAATTAGTCCTTTCCACATGGGTTATAATTATTTTGGAGAAAGAATGTATCTGATGCAGCTTCAAAAGTTGTATCATATTCAGCATCAGTGACCATTTTTGTACAGTAATTAGGTCAGCCGTGACAGGTTTTCCTCAAATATCTCAGAACCAACTATGCTTTGGATAAATTTTGTCGGCTTTTGCAACTGAGCTCCTCTCTTGTGGTTGCAAAGAAGCGGAGTATATTCCAAGTTGTTTTGCTCTTTCCTGTAATAACGCAAGTAACTCAATCATGAGAAATCTGTTTGGGCTGGCTTTAGAGATTAGTTTACTGACTCGATCCGCAGCCTGGTGAACAGCCAGAGAAACTGCGACCCTCACAGGGTGAGTGTCCGCCACTAAGGATGTTTCAGTGTAGGAAAACCTCTTGTCAGTTCAATGAATTCCACCTCACGACAGCGACACCTCTCCGATTGCTATAGTAGTGCTATACTGTGGCGACTGATGGCAGATTTACTACCAGAAGAAGGCGTCGTGTTGAATAAACACTTTGGGCAGTTTTAATATGAGCTTGATTGCATCCAGCTTCTTGCAGAACCTATAATAATTGAGTTGGTCACGAGGGCTCAGGCAACATGTGTCATCCGTATACAATAATGATATATTCACGACCCGCAGAGTTTTTGGTAAGAGAAACTGACACCTATACCCAAGCCTCTCGAAAATTAATTGCACTACAAAACTGCATAGTTCGAAGAGTTTGTATTGATTGCAAAGCAGAGTAAACGTAATGGAGCGGATTAATAGTTGAATGTGGCGCTAGAAAAGTATATAGAAAAAAGTGGAGTGGCCACGTACATTCTCTGACCATGACTTCTATCAGCTCCGTTTCTCTTTGCACAAGTCCAAGTTACGTGAATGAACCCAACCGTGAAGTGGTTTTCTGACCACACACCCAGAGCAAACACTGAAACTTGAGTTTTCACAGGAGCTGCCTCATTCCTCACCAGCAAATACCGGATGACACTATTCCCCACAACTCAACAGCTCCCCTTTCCTAAAGCAAGTCGGGGTTGCAAGTAATTATTGTATTCAACACATCATTGTAATTACTACATTATGCATTAGAGGTGTGATTGTGATTACCTCTGACTGACAATAATATCAAACTACTTCCGGGTTCATCCGAAAGAGCTTGAACTATCCTCCAATGATGGCCACATGCGACACTGCTTCTGAGCATTAGAACGAATAAGTCGAAAGTTAATCTCACGAACGCAATACGCTTTGGGACCTGAAAAATATAGATAAATAAATACACGTGGTGTTTAAGCTTCTCATTGAAAACAGGATAGGAGTTGAGTGTCTGGCACGTGAAGCCGTGGGCTCATCGCATTTTCTTTTTGTTGGAGCGCGCCTTAATCAGCAAAGCCCACAATCGATCACGCCAAGTAGAGAGACAGAGCAAGCTAGACAAAAGAAATACGATTACAGCCGCCGCCGGGGAATTGCTTCAACTGGCCGATAAATCAACCCGGGCCGTGTTTTCCTTTCCACTCCTACCTCAGGGGAAAACGGGGACCAGGAGACGGGGGAGGAGGAGGCAGGGGACTTGCGGAGGTCGGGGTGGCTGGGGAGGAAGCCAAGCGACAACCCCTGCACCTGGACACCTTGCCCTCTATCTAGGAATTGTGTCATGGATCCTTGCTACACGTGTCACTATGGGATTCGATTCTTACAGCAATAATGCTATACACATATAGTCGCTAGCAGTATATGATAGAATTAATGTCCAGCACTGTACAACCTTGGGCAAGAATGGTTCTGAATGGGTGAGCGTTGGTTCTGAAGTGCCGTTGATTACTCCATTTTCAAAAAAAGCACTTGTGCATCAAGTTGGCGCCCTACTACCTCCACCTCAGATAAAGCAAACTTTTTAACGCCACTAGGGTGGTGAAATCGCTCCAAATTTCCCAGTAGCGCAAAAGTTCCTCACTTTTCATTTTTTTTTCTTACCTACCTCCCACTTCCACCACCCACCTGCCTCTTTAAGAAAGAAAAAAAAAGTAGAAAAATGAAGTTGAAGTCTTGTACCCACCCACCCCTCTTTTCCTTGGAAAGTCTTGGGAGTTAATAAAGGAGGTTGGAAACATTTCTGAAATTAGAGCGGGGGCCTGGAAGATTTTGGTTATTAGTTTTTGGATGGGGACAAGTCTTGGGCGAAAAGGAAAACAAGGTTAGTCATCATTTTATAAGCAGAATTAAGCCGCTTGCCGTGTATAACAGCCCGCATTAGCATGCAGAATGCCAACTTTCTCAGCAACGCTTTACGTCGTGTTCCGGTAATTTATACGTAGGAATGGGCCTGAGCAGGAAGTTCCGTTCAAATTGCGCATATTGCCTATCCAATTAATCCGTCGGATGCTAATCACTCAGCAAATCTCCCAGACCCTAAATTTACCGCCCAAAAATAATTATTCCGAATTTCCGATACATGTCTTAATGTACGTGGATTCAAAATGGCGCTTCCCTTTTTTTTGTCAACTGTCCCCCCGATTATATTCTTTCTGACCCGCTTCTAAGTTTCCGAGGTGTCACCAGGCGACGATATTACATTTTTAATTAAAAGGACGGCCTTCCTTTTGGGGCTCGTGTTCGCCTCCCAGCTTATTACATTATTAAGCCTTGCATTGTTGCCCTGGCTTCGTAATATAATTAAACCATCAGCGCTTATTGTCTTAGCGGGCATGGAAGCGCATGGGGTTGGGGGGTAGAGAAATGGAGGTAGGGGGGTTCGAGATTCACTTTATAACTGTCTTGAAGGCCGATTTTTACGAGGTGAGATCCAAGGAAGGGGGCTGAAGAAGAAGAGGGGTGGTTCCATGATAAATTATAGTTGGACATTATCTGACGGAGTAGCATCAACTTAATTACCCTTCCGTTATCTCTTTGTTCAACCTGATCCAGATATATGAGTGTGAAGTTGTCGCGCTTGTCGATGGTACAATGGAGTCGTTTCAGCGTTAGAGTGACGGAGCCGACTGAATTTAGTGTGAGTGGATTTGTCGCTATTATGCATTTGGAACGGACGGAATTATCGGCAGAATTTTCCCCCCAACGAATAGGTTTCGTGTATGATGACTGATTTGATCCTCTTTTATTCTTGATGCGTAATATTTTTGTAACGGATTTTGGGATTCTGACGTCAGAACAGAATCGTGGTGAATGCGCATGTTTGATCCAGATGAACTGGGTCTGATATAGATAATGTGCGTTGAACTTAGTGGAAATCATTACTTTATAGTGTATATACATATAGGAGAACCGAGGACGTAGGCATGTACTTGGCATCCTTTCAAGTTCCAACTTCCAAGTTTAGTTGCAGGTATAGAGTGTGCAACAAGCACCCTGCTGTCTGGTTACACGTGGCTCGCAAGAAGTGCGCAGTAATAATTCTGTCGGGAGCAGACAACTAGGAACCCACTTGTCCCAGATTTTATTACAGCTATAAAACTCACTGGGTGCTACCACACCTATTTCACTGTTTTAATTATTAGGATTAACATTCTTGAGCTCTACCAAATTAAAACCCCTAGCGTTTAAGCGACAATAACATATTTTATACAAAATGATGAGCCATTATAATCATCAAGTCCAGCACCTCCAAGAACTGGATTAACAAGGTGCTATTACATAGCTGTCTCACCCAAATGACCTTCTAAAGTAAGTTGATTCCCACAGACGTTGTCAATTACTTCATACGATATCTTGGTTAGAGTTGTCTTAGGAGGTGATATGGCAGCTGGGTTGAGTCTGAAAGGCGATCTAACTGAGGTGGAGAAGTGCACAGCACATTGGTGAGAAAAGGTTGAAACTTGGGCCAGACTTTGACCCGTACAATTCGATTAAGACGTGCCTCCTGCTGCCTTAGAAAGTGGGCTAATGCGATTAACACTCCCGAAGAGATCCGGACCGGAGGAAAACTTCAATTGCTCTTAATTTGGGGCGTGAATGAAATGAAAGGCCGCGCTATGACAAGTTGGCGAAATTGTTGGGAGGTGTTTTAAGAATGTGGGGGGCGGAGCTGATGTGCTAATGCAATTAAATCTTCGAGTCCTAAGAAAAAGGCTTCTTAATCTGATTTTTTCGTCACCGATGCGGTGTTTTTCTGACAAGGCTAGTGCTGGTATAGAGTGCTTATGATGTAAGAAAGGCTGCCTCACAATATGCAGTTCTAATGTAATCAAAGTTCCGAAAACTTCTTGAGTCTATACCTGTCATTTTGAGGACTGGTATTCGTGACTTAAATATTCAAATCCGTGTAGTATTATTACTGTGCTGTTCATTACAAATTGTGGAATAATTATATGCAAAAGAAATAATTTGATAAATAATATGATATCACTTGTGATAAATACCAAAGTAGGCCTATGTGAAACTAAGTGCTCCATATGTAGTTAACTTCTCTGTCTTTCCTGCTGGCTGGTGAATTTTTTGCCGCAGTTTTCATAACCTATGATATACTATAGTCGGCACCTTGTGTTGGCGGCTTATAGGCTACGCATATGGTGAAAGTTGTATTCTAAATGTTTCAAGGGAAGCCTTGCTATATAGAGGAGACATGGCCTAAACTGCACTGTAATGCTCCCTTATTGCTCGGTAAAATTTCTAGTTTGACAAAAGAGCTGTGCGATAGGTTTCTGTGATCGGATATTGCTCGAAAAAGTTTTTGCCTACGTGAGAGATTTTCTATGCAATACTGTACTATATTCCCATTTGTATTCTTCTCCATCTTTTTCCGTAGTTCTCCGGGGCACTCCTGTATGACAATATATGTTTCAATATTCCATTGTGCTCCACAGTACCTGCTAAGGACTCATTTTTTCCCTCCTAAAATTGGTTATTTCCTCAGTGGAATCCTTCAACTCAATACCTCATGATATACAGCAGACACGCATCATAATTCGGCCCACGTTTTGATTACACCACAATGCAAATATTCAATCATGCAAAAATTCTCAACTCATTTTTAACCAACAAAGACACACTATCCTTATGGAATTACATTTCCCCACAAATGCATATATTTCCTCCCACTATATACAGACTGCCTTGAAAGCATACAAACCACCTGAATAAGAATGAAAGAAAGGAAAGAAAGGAAAACTCGAACGGTGCATATGTAATGGCGGACCCTAAGGAGTCCAGGGTTCTGGCAGTCCAGATCACAGACAACTTCACCCGGCAGTTGCCAGGGAAACACGTCTCACATTCAACCCGCTTAGCTTTACCCCTCTCCCTATGCTCCCCCTGGTAGCACCCCCTTCCACCTTTCTATATCCACAAGCCGCAGCCGAAGCGAAGTTTGCAAAGGGAAACAGGAGGCGCGAATTCCTTAGGTTTCCTTGAGGATACAACAAGAGGGGGCCATTTGGAAAGGATCCCCCGGAGACCTCTCCACTTGTTTGTCAGCCGAAACTGGATTCCTGGATTCTTGCTTTGGCCTCGTGTGGGCGGATAAAGGGGAGGAAGGATAGGAGAAGGGGGCGAAGAAGACGACTACTTCAATGTAACCTTGCCACTGACTTTAGTCTTCAGGAGCCATCAAGAAGGTCCTGGGAGGAGGTGACTCCATGTGAACTAGCCACATGATCTGTTGGTAGTTCTTCAAATAGCTGTGGACAACGTCCCCCTTAGAGTTCAAGAGATTGAATGCAGGTGGCACACTATGACTTATAGCAGCTATCAAAATATTAGTTGCTAATATTAGTTTGTATGGAAGTCTGGAAGCGGGACAGAATTCTAACTATTAAACACACAGCCTGTAGGCATCATTATGTGAACGTTCATCTGACTTCTGTTGGATAATCTGCATCCGTCAGCCTGTCACCCACCCCGCAAGACCCAAAGCCCTGGGTATAGAGGCAGAACGGGAGAATATAGGTGACCAGTGATGGACCGGAGGCTGTTGGCTCCAGGGATTAACTGTGGGGCGATCTGCCCGAGGGAAGTGGAGGATGAGGACTGGCCCAAATGATACAATAACATATTTTTTTTAAAAAATAGCCAATCAGTGAAATTACGACAGATGGGAGCCCGCATGAACCAGGGGGCATACTGGTAGTTCAAAATAAAAGAGTTACAACGCAATTTTAATTTAAACTGCGATCTCATTAGGCATATCAGGCCAAACAATAGAAGTGTAACGGGGTGGTTCTGCGCTTTAAAAAACCATGCATTTTACTAACGATAATTATCTCATTAACGAAGCTGCGGAGCCAAAATCACACCTCTACTGCTTTACATAAAATTATTCCCTAAGGCATAAAAATGCAACACTACAGCTTTACATGAATAGTTGCTAAACACCATATGGACTTGTTAAATGTAAAAATAATTACATCGAGTTCACGGTCTGCCAACTTACAACAACTTTTGTGATTATTTTGTTAAGCTGTAACTTCCATCCACACTTATGCTGTAAAATTGGGGCAGATGTCCCGTAGTATATACTGTATAATCATGGTCCCCATTTATCCTATTCCCAATCAGGCAGATTTATTGTCAATTATTTTAATTTGTTTTACCTCTTTCTACTCTTGCAATAACACTCATTCCTTTCCTGTGAAACATTTTTTTCTTCAAATTACTACATAACATTTTTACATAATTCTTGTCGTTGAAGATAGCAAATCATTTACCCTTTTCGACAAAAATATTACCATTGCAGTGTGTCAGATGAAACATTAATTTCATCAAAAATCATTTGGTGATATTTTCAGTAAAGAAAGTGTAAAAAAAACTACGAAATTGTATGGAGCTTGCCCATATACTCGGGTAGACATATTTTGCCCAGATCAGTCTAAAATGTTCCATTTCGTACTAGTTTGCTATATAGTAATTACAGTATAGCTAAAAAAGACTACTGCACTTCGTGTTGTTGTTTCACAGCCAATGTGTTAATTAGCTCCAAGCCTTTACATTGTTGATACTAGAAATAGGAGCAGTTGCTTCTAGCTATGAATGACAGCCGGTGTCACGTATATTTATAGGTGGTTGCCAAATGCGTCGACATGTTATTTTTAATAAGGTTTGACATTTGATTTAGTCTAAAACGATAAACATGTGCTTGCATCTCACAATTTGTGAAAGTACTGTCTGCTGTCAACATTATAAGCTATAAATCATCAGCACTCCAACGTTTTTTCATAGACTTAACCTATAGCGAGTGACTGGATATGTATGGCCTAAATTTCTTAACCAGATAGTAGGCTACACTAGTTAGGAAAGGTTGTGAATTTCTGCATGGTTGGTACTGTGTACTACAGGGTGATGCATTGCTCAAGTCTAACTGCGAAATATATGAATTGTTTACTCTAACAACCAATGGAGAAGAACTCATCTGAAAGAGCTACAGTACATGAGCCACACAAATTGTCGTCATTTTTTATACAAACTGTAGTTGCTTCTTCGCCTTGGACAGCGCATCACCCTACATGCATTCTTGGTTTTATATCAACGTAACATATACTTGCGCAATTCCAAGTACGAATGCATTAAAATCCTCATTAAAATATTTTCTCCAAATCCCGACCTAACCACGCAATAGTGCAGTAACCCGACGACTGTAAAATAATCCGCAAATACCGCACGCAATTTATTCTCAGGTACCTGAAACTAAAATGAAGAAGAAAAAAAAATCCTAAAAACCGATCGTGTTTAGAAGATTGGATTTTCAAATAGCGGTCTTATTGCAGTTCTTCCTTCTTTTGGACCACACAGTATTTTCCATCAGTCGCTTGAAAAGACCTGGTTCAGCCGCACACCCCTAAGGCTTCCAATAGATGAATGATAACCGTTTTGAAAAGACCCGTATCCCACGCTGCGCATAAATAGGTATTTTGATTCCCATCTCCACTCCCATTCCCCCGGAAGCCATCTCCCTCTTGACTTAATAGGATTATATAAGTAAAATTTTCCTTGCTTTATCCGGCCGAGATTGGTAGAATCCTTTCCGGACGGGTTTGCGTAAATCGACCCGCGTGTAGCCAAGTCCTGCCTAAAGGCTGTATTTTCATACCCGATGAATATTAGGTACATTCCGGAGAGATGAAAATTGGGTTTGAGCTAACTGGTGTAAATGTAGTTTTCAACTCATGGCCTGCTTCAGGGTTTACATTTTCAGTGTCTTTTTCGTAAGACCTGGGCCAATGAGAAAGAGGAGTGGTTACAGTGTTGGACATTAATCGCGTCGTACTGCTAGCGACATTTTCCGGTGTGCCAGCCGTGCGAATCACAAGAGGTAGGCCTTGGGTGACGTCAAGGGCTGGGGGGCAATGGAGAAAAGGGCTTGTCCCCAGCCAGTGACGTCACCCAAGGCCTACCATTTCTTGCTCGCATGGCTCGCACACTATCACTTCGATTTGCACGTCTTCCGCATCGGAAAATGTCGATAGCAGTACGACGCGATTAATGTCCAACACTCTACCCGGTGATGGGCACTAAATACGTGAATGTAATTAAATACTAAATACTAACTACTTCATAAAATGTAATTAAATGCTAAATACTAATTACTGCAAAAGAAAGTAATTAGATACTAAATACTTAATACATGAAAAAGTATTTACATACTTTTGTAAATGCATTTTTTTGTTAATGTGCAACTAATTTCTTACCATCATTCTTTGGATAAAAATAAGAAAACATAACAGATTTCTACTTTTATATACATTTGATAATTAGCTACGTAACTTATATGTTATCAAGACTTCAACTTCAGGAAAAGGGTAAGGTTTTTTTATTTTTAAGATATACCCCGTGCTAGAGCCATGGGCTCTCTTAGGGGAGTGGATTACCACTATCGTGCAGGGACAGGGTAGGGATAGGAGGGGGGGGGGGATACTGGTGCATGTGCAATGTCTCAGGTTGGGGGTCGTGTGCAGTCCCTCAGGGGGCCCGTTCGCCAAGATGACCCCCTAGATGCGAGTCAGAAACCCCACTGACCCGCACCTCCTCCAGGGAAGGGAAAGGAAGGAAGCGGCTGTGGCCTATTTTACGGTACGATCCCGGAAATTATTCCTGGGGCGACCTTGGGAAACCACAGAAAACCAAGGTCAGGATCGCCGGCCTCCGGGATTCGAACCCAGGACCTCCCGATTAGCAGTCGGACACCATATCCACTACACCCCTACTGCTTCGGTGGAAAAGGGTACGTTAATAATAATAACAGAATGACAAATGAAAATCAAATGCGTATGAGAAAAAGCTAGGAGAGGAGCCAGGAGAAAAAGCTGCTTATTAGCTGCTTTTCTGTCATTAGGTTTAAGAATTAAGAATTATGCAAATATAAATTAAAAGGGAGTTAGGGAAAGTATTTGCGATATGTATTTAAATACTTCTGTATTTAAATACTCAGAAATGTATTGAAATACAGTATTTAAATAAGGAGAACCAATGTAGTTATAAATACATCTCTAAATACCAAAAAGTATTTAAATACATTTGTATTTAAATACTGACCATCTCTGACTGTACCTTATGTAGTTGTGTTCAAGCAGAAAATATGCTACTTTTAGTAACCGTTACTTTGTAAGCCGTTGTTGTCAAAACTTGGTGCTTAAATTTTTTATATATAGAAAACAGCAAAATGCACGAATATTTGTAAGACGTGAAGTGGGCTAATCCCCACCGCCGAGTGAATCTGCACTATCATATGTACAGACAAAATAAACATAACATCCTACGGTCCATTCCCACATAATATTGCCAAATAACAGCTTTTTGAGTTAATCAGGAAGCCATCTTTGACACCCTCACTAATTTCCTGCCACATCTCCGTCCGATCTACATATTGTCAATATTTTATCTCTTAGTCGTATGCGTAAACGACGCATTTTGTAACACAATCCGATTCTATGGGACTACAAAATTGAATCCTAGACATTTAATCATTCATCTCCAAGCGTGTTTCCGGGGGAATCTCAACCCATTGGGGGCCCATCTCTTCCGCTGTGAGCAGTCGGCCGAGATACACATTTTTTTTAGGGACTTTGTTCGCGATGAAAAATGATGGGATGGGGAATAAGGTTGTCCTCACCCCCCTCTCCTCTCTCCTCCTGCCCTGTTTCCTTTTCCTCCCGCCCTATATCTCCCCTCAAATTTCCTATTCGGTGCAGATGTAGCAAAATGTGCTTTCCCTTTTACCCTCTCCCCCCCCCCCCCTCACCTCATTCACGTCCCAGAAGAAAACGTGGACAAAGACTCATAGGATTATTGGCGATCTTTCGGATTATCTTATCGACAGAAGCTTATCGGGAAGGTCGGATGTGGATTTATCCGGTGCGCCTGTATAGGACTTGGCGATTTGTATCGACGCAAAAGCTAAATCGATACTGGTTTGCATTTGTTGGATATATTCTTTGTATCTGGCTTCTAAAAATGTATGCGCATGTATTAAAGTCCGGTCCACTTTTTGCTGGGGGGAAAAAATCACACTGATTAGTGAAATTGGGGGGGAAAAGCTGAAATATCTTTTTCAAGCTTCGTGTTTTATGATAATATTTTGCGCTGCGACTTAACGATGAAAGACATTGCAGACTGGCTGCTCCACCTTGATTCAATTCTTCTCGTTTAATGTGCTGGCAGGCCCGCCCAGTTGCCTGTGTTGAATCGACGTTCGGTATATTCACCCATTTATCTTTGCCATTGATTAGAGTCGGGTTGTCCAAGACGGAAACATCAACAGCCGAAGTGCTATTTTACAGATGATTAATGGCTCGCCAGCGTTTTCACTGGATGCTAAATTAAAGGCATGAATGCATGGGGGTGGCTACACTGCTTCATTGAAATTGGGACTAAAATCATATTACACACAAGTGGTCTTGGAGTAGTCTCCATCAAGTTATGCGAACAGAACAGGTAGGATTACCTAGAATGTCGTGTTATGTGAAAAAGAATGGGGTAGGAGAAGTACAGTGTTGGATATTAATCGAGGCATACTGCTAGCAACATTTTCCGAAGCGGCAGAAGAAGGAATCTTGCTCGCCCAGCTTGAAGTATCCTTATCTTCGATTCCTTCTTCTGCCGCTTCGGAAAATGTCGCTAGCAGTATGCCTCGATTAATGTACATGGGCGGGGTATTCCTATTGAAATTTAGAGATTTTTTGTACTAAGCTGCTCATTTTAAATATGCAGTTACTTGTGGTTAGAAAATGTATTCGTTGCTAATCTTAGGCTGAATTAATTAATATATTCAAGATTTTCGGATTGGGATCAGCCCATAAGACCAGACTTTTTAAAGTATTTAAATCGTTTTTTGCAGGCCAAACCCACACACAAGAATTAATAATGATGAGGCTATCATATCTAATATTAGAACTAATACATTTAATGTTCTCTCAAAGTAACTGTTTCAAAATTAGAGGCGCAATTCCAAAAAAAATCGTAATCTTAAGCAGACATTTCAACTGGAAAATCCTGTATATGAAAATACTATTATTGTTAATTATTTTCGTAGTGCAGCGAACATAATGTCATGCAAAGCTATTTCTGAACGAAAAAATTTAAGTAACGCGAGCAATGCATAAAAAAATAAATAGTCATACTGAATGGCAAAAGAGATGATGATCCATGGTGCATAAGGCTCCAAATAGTTCCCAGGTAAACCGGTTTGCTATGAATAAACTTGTTGTCTTCTGTAGTACAGTGTTGGTCATATATCGGGGCCTCTGTGGTAGGTAAGATTTAGAGATGGGCCTAAACTGTTGCTAGGAACTATAAGAACTATGAACTATAAGTGAGAGAGAGAGAGAGGGAGGGAGAGAAAACGTATTTTTAACGCAATAAAAAGACACTAATCCCGCTTCTGTGGGTCCAGTAAAGTGACTGGCTGCAGCAACTCTGCTGACCATGCAGTACAGGATGAGGGTCGCTAGGCGACAGATTGGCTCCACTGTAAGCTCGCATATTAAAGAGTTGTACAGTTCTGGAAAAACTGTACAATGTACTGTACGCTGCTTTCGAGGGTAAAACGCAGTTTTTCGAGTAGTGTACTGGACTGAATATGTGCTGAGTACTTGTCACACAGGTATGGATTGCACTCGATACAAGTCTCACCTGCCAGAGACCTGCTCACAGTAGAGCAAGGCACTGTACTTAAGGCAGATTTTACGTGTTACCCAGTACAACCCATTATTGTTTTGGTGCACCTACTACATACTCACAGCCTGTTTTTCAAGAAGTTCATAATGCAATTGTGCCTGTACCTTCTCATGTACAGTAGGGCCTACTTTGAGGCCCAATGGTGCAGGTTTTTGTTTATTGGAGCACCTATATGCAACAAAAAGCAACTTTTTTTCTGTCCATGTAAATTCATCGCTATTTCCGTGTTCCTTAGGCCACTCGTAACTCATAATGACCATTAATTTTGTCTGCAATTTGTTTATGACCTCGGGGCAGTCAAAAAACCAAAATCCTCAAATATTGGGGTCTTTCCCAATCAAGTGGGCCTAAATGTTCCTAGACCATCTCGAATTTTGCTGGAAAAATTCACGGATGTACACACCAATTCCATAACACTGCAGATCAAGTTTCAGCCAAATTTAGAAACACCGTTGGGAGGGAAGAAATCGCGAAATTTTGGAAATTTGGCCTTTTTTTGATAATTTTTTCGGTTAGTGGAAGTGGTCAAAACCCAATTAATGTATACATCTAATGAAAGAGAACCGCAAGGAGAATACGCATATAAAATTGGTTTTCCTCTAAAATGTAACCAGGAAAACGTGTACGCGGTATTCCAGCGGTCACATGCTCAGTCACATGTCCCAGTATTTAGACCCCAACAATTAGTGAAGTATTTGTGTAAGAGCAGCCATTTGCTGACAGGAGTTGTGACCCATCTTACAAAATTTAATATGTTCAGTTTCAATCCTGAGTCATGCATGGCTCGTGAGAAAATTATATATACATTTGATCTTAGCTCATTGAGCCGAGAAGCGATGAGAAAATTATATATATGTTTTGCAGATATACCATTAATTTTCAAGGGCCCAAATTCTTGGGACATATTATTATAATCGATGAAATGCCATACACGTTTTTCTGTTTACATTTCAGAGGAAAACAAATTTCATAGGTGAATATTATCCTCGTGATTCTCTTTAATCGAATGTATATGTAGATTGGGTTTTGACACTTCCACTAACCGAAAAAAAAAATCCAAAAAGGTCCAATTTCCCAAATTTCGGGATTTCTTCCCTCCCAACGGTATTTCGCAATTTGGCTGACACTTGATATGCAGTGTTATGGCATAGGTGTGTACAGCTTTGATTTTCTTCAAGCAAAATCCGAGATGGTCTAGCAACATTTAGGCCCACTTGATTGGGAAAACCCCCTATATTTGAGGATTTTGATTTTTTTGACTGCCGCGAGGTCAAACACAAATCCCAGACAAAATTATGAATGGTCATTATGAGTTACGAGTGACCTAAGGAACATGGAAATAGCGATGAATTTCCATGGACAAATATCGTGTTGCATAGTGTTATGGGTCATTCCACGTCAGTTCGTACCAAGATTAGCCTTTAGTATCTGGGATATCGTTCAAACATTTTGAAGTGGAAGTGCTCCACTCTACGCGAATGTACCTATGGCCATTCGTGTGCACCTTCAGCTTTCATTTGTTTAAAAAATCGCCCACATGTAAAACGCCCATAAAACGAAAATGGCCATAGGCACGTTTATTTAGGGTGGAGTACTTCCACTCTAAAAAGTGTTTGAACAATATCCTCATATACCAAGAGCTAATCTTGGTACAAACTGACGTGGAATGACCCTTGTACTGATGCTATCCACACATGCAGGAAATGTCAACTTCATATGTCAAATCTGACCGCAAAATATTGCGAATCCATCCCGAGATTTCAGCGAAAAATTATGAATCAAGTATTATGAAGGGGTCGCTCAAAAAAAAATTTACTTGGACCTTGTAACCAATGGTGACATTCGCATAAACCAACCCAGTTGATTAGCAATCAATGTATTAGTTTGTGTCCTTAGGGTTGGAGTCTGCACCTGACAACCACAAGGTTTCAACACAATGCCGGAAGGAGAAGTGCGTGTTCTCGTGGTACTTTGATTTTTTAATTAAATAATGCAGTGCAATTCAATTACTGATCGGTCAAAGTGTATACATTCTACCAGTATCTCATTTTGGTCCACGTCCCAATGCAATAGTAGAACCAGAAGACCATATATTAATAAACACAAAGTGACTGCTGGCACGGAGACGAAATGACATATGATTATATTTGAACACGAGGGTAAAATGTAAAGTAGCCAAGGCAAATCCTGGTCTTGCATGAAAGCGTGCTTGTGATCCATGTCCAGGGGCCTAATCGTGGGGCGGGCTTAACTGCCCCTGATCCCTGGGCAACCACCGAAATCGTGTCTCTCAAAGTTCTGCAGACAACTAACGTTGCCATATCCTAAATCATCCAGCTCAAATCCCACTTCGTGCCCGCCCAGACAAAGCTAGTCACATGATTCAATTGGAAAGCATTAATGTGGAGCCTCGTATGCAAATTAAGCACCTACCCCCCACCCCCTACCCAACCCAACCCTACACCACCCACCACAGTACAATGGGCCCAGGCGCGCTAATGCTAATGTTATGCTCCATATGTCCAAACAAGCTGCCGAATTTCGTTGTTCTCCCCCACACATCCATGCACACCCACCCACCCACACGCCATTCCAACACACCCTCCCACCAGATGTTCCATATCATATGCATGTGTGGAATGAGGCGTGAGAAAGGTGGGGAGGGGGAAGTTAGGGGAGGTGGAGGGGATAGGAGAGGGAGGAAAGGTAGGAACTTTTTTTTTCGATATATCAAATGGTACCAAATAATTTAAATTACACTATCCAATATTGTGGACATTCAAGTGGTATCCACTAAGTTCTAAATCCAAAGAAACAGTTTCGATATAATCCGAGTAAAAAATTCGACCTCGCACTTGCTTCCATGTTAGTGAAGACAAAAAATCCTATCTTGCTGGCTCATTATGAATATTAGAACTAAATTCACTTAGTCAGGTGATAGTGCTAATTAGTTGTATAAATAACTCAAAATAGCCCAAAAATTCAGAGTGGATTTCGCCATGCCCATATGCTACACGAATATTATGATCATCGTCACTAATACAGTTGATTCCAGTCCCACATACGCGACTCTTGCTAGTCACCTTCCCACACCAGCTTGGAATTTTGGACGCCTAGCATTCGCTATTTTCAAAATTAGGGAATTAGCATAATGCCATGGCGGATTGGTAGAAGAAGGTTTATGCTAAATTACATTTCATTTGCATATTTTTATTACGGTCGAATATTGTTTCAAAATGCTGGACTACACAAGCTCCGAGCACTGCTCGTTAGTATCATTCAATTGCGGCCCGAGGGAAAAGGCATACCTTCACTTCATGCAACTTCATCACACCCAAACATTACCCGGAGATAGAAAATGTGATTTTCCCATGACCATCAATGTCGTTATCCGATAATTGACATGGTGTAAATTTTATGGTTATGCTATGCGCAGATATGAGTCGTAACTCTGAGTCACATATGGCATCACCGGGTAATTGCCACATTTTTAGACTGACATGTGCATCTGTAATGGTCGCTGGATTCATGCAGGTGCCTATATAGATAGGACATTGCATATTATGACCAGATATTTTCCCTGTATTCAGCAGGTACAGCTCGAGCTGGTTGATGGGCCATCTCGATGGAAAACGTGGCAGGGTACGCCATTGCTGGGAGCTTCACAGCGGTGCTGCCACGGGTGTCAGAAACATGAACTTTGCTACTATGAGAACTATACATCTGTAGATTACGGCCTTCGGGGAGTCAGAAACCAGCAAATGGCCTACACATAACTAAAGGTGGGTTTCTATTTTACACCTTGATTTATAAGAGAGTAACAAAAGTGTACCTGATAATCATGTTTTTTTTTGGAATGAAATCAGTTATTACAGGAAATTGATAAAATGTCATTGCACCAACATTGCAAGACTGGCAGAATTTGGGAGCCACTAATATACTCCTGAGGACCAAATGGGTCCCGCTGGTCACATGTTGATCATCTGTGATGATCGGCAGTTTCAGATCTTATCACAATGAATGATGGCCACCCACAAAATGAGGTTTTGTAGATTTTTGTGCTATTAAGTTGGGCTGTGGTTTTGATTTTGTTTGCACGCCCTCTTTTTCCTGGCATGGCTTGTCATGTTTAAAGGGGAATGATCTGTAAACCCCTAGGGGGCATGGATTGAGACAAAATGTGGTCCAAAATGGTGTAACGTGTTGGCGATATTTCTGGTCCTATTTTTTTGTGATGAATCACGTAGGATTTGGGAGGTGACAGTGTCAGAATAATTGTTCGTTGCCCCATGATTGATGCTAGCTAGATTATGTTTGGAAGTTTAATGGCCGGTAAAATGACCATCGATATCAGGGGGTGCAGTGACAGGCACTATCGAAGCTCATATGACGAAAAATGCTGGCAATGCGCAATATTACGTATATACTACAGTTCATCTAGGCTAGGGGATGGAATGACACGTTTTTTTTGTTGCTGACGCGACCATTTCCTTCATATTTGTCACCCAATTTCTGCATATGCAATTACCTTGTTATTACCTGATGATCTGAACGTGGAATTTCACATTGTTTTTTTATGGCAGATTTTCAATTTCTTGGACGTTTCTTAGGCGATTTGAAACACAATTTTCACAAAGTAGCCTGGACGGGCAGCCTCTTTTCTTTGTCAGCCATTTGAAAGGTTAGGCACAGGACAAAGGCAAAGAATTTGCATTTGAACTGAAGCCTCAATGGGCAGAAGGGTATTGATCCTTACATTTTTTTATCGTCCCTCCCCCCCACCCCCTCCCCCACCTTCTTCCTCTCGGATTTTTGAGGCTTTCAAACTACTTCCATTATTGGGTTTGACCAAGGGAAGGATCAAAGAGGAGAGGAACTTGGCGGTTATGTAGGATATTGAAGAGGGGATCAAGTGGACGCCTGAAGGTTTTGCTGCACACAGATACTCACATCAAGAAAGTGGGTGGAGGTGAGGGGGTGGAAAGGTCGTTACGCTGCTTTGTGAGGATACTTTCCAGCGAAGAAAAGTTTGTAGTCGTATATAAATATCAGCATTGGGGGGGATGAGCTGTCGGAACCAGCTACTTATGTTCTTCGACAATACACGACGTATTGTGGTTGCTTCCTGCTGAACTAGTTTTGCAAAAGGAAAGAAAAGAACGAGATGGATACCTTTATCCTGAAAGTTTAAATTGCATTAATATATGTAGTAGATGAATATGTGTCAAAGTATAGGTTCTCTATGTCAGATCCCACCAGCCCAGACAATTGCTCTCTACTGGTGCACATCTTACCTCATTTTCTTTCCAACAAATGTCATTCTCTTGTACGCCTAATAACTCCACCATGATCAAGATGCTGGCTGAAATTCTTATTCAAACCCGCTCGGCTTCAGCAAGAAATTTATCTTGCCAGCTTCAGGTCGTTCAAGATTTTCCCTATAGAGTGTTATTCTTCCGTCTTGCCTGGGCCTCTTCCAGCAGGCGGGTTGAAACTGTTCCCATCCGTTTGAGGAACAGGCGATCTGCATCTTGTATTCCTTTTAAGGGCTTGAACGCATTTATTATTTTTTTTTAAAGGCATGTGATATTTAGGAACACAACAGTGAAAGCTGATCTGCACTCATTTTGCAGTTATGCTTACTTCAGTTGTACTAAATAGTCCTAGAAAAAATTCATTGATCTGGACAAGTGGCAGGCTTCCACTCTCAATCATCATGCGGGGCTGGTGCAGTGTTGCATCCATCCTTATCTTAATTTTTGCTATGTCAGTATTTTGCTGAAAATGCCAGTATTTATTAGAAACTATTTTTTACAGTCAATTTGAAAATAATTATTTTGATACACTTACACTGCCCATCTAATTTTTCATGATATTCACATGCTTCCTGTATGAATATATTATGGTCTTATGCACCCGGTGCGGGTATATGCACCCGATGTGGGTATGTGAACCCTATATAGTGCAAGTGACAGTTCCTTTTTTACTCTTTTTTTACAGGTTTTTACAGGGTTTTTACTGGTGCTATTGGAACTATCTTAAACATCATGTACCTCGACGGTTCACCTCCAGCTGAGGCTGGATCTCCTAAATTAGGATACTAACTTGGACACCCAGCTGCTGCCACTACGTACTGGTGCGGCTGCACTTTTCACTTCTCGAAACTGTGATGTACCCACATCACATCGGCCTTTGTGGGTCCTTTTTCTTATGGGAAAATTGGAATTTCAAAAGCTGATTACAAGACCCTAGATGCGGGGGGAATTATGTAGATTTTTCCTCATATTCCTGGACGCACTGTCATTCCTGAAGAAAAAATTGAATCTAACGACATCCACGAGACAAAAGTGCATTATAATGCGATTAATCTACCCTGGTCGGCCGATTACTAACATCTAGTGCAAATCATGGTATAGGCCTATAATGGCCTGAATGTTCTGGGTATCTGCTGCCTTCCAATTTCCAAAGGTAGGAAAATTACGCAAACTGCTTTAAAAGGGCAGGGTTTCCAAACATTTTCGAGCTACCTTAATAATAATTTCACACAGAAGATGCCACATGTAACGCAGTGGGTTCCAATTGAGGTGTCCATTTTACTTTGTGACATTTTTTTTGCACTAAGTTCTTTATTATTTAAGAATAACTTTCCAATAATTACTTATAGTAGAGCTACTAAAAATATTATACTGTAAACCAGTGTTAATACTAGAAAGCATATATAAAATTTTTGAGACTGGTTTTTGGTTTTTGGTTTGAGGATGGCCCAGATTCGGTGCTGCGAATTCAATTTCGAACGCCCCTGTCCATCGCGGCTCCTGGTGGGTGGCGCTGCTGCATTCCGGAGGAAATGGTAGCATGGACACCAGAGCTACTCAGGAGGGTTCTCCACAGAAGGAGCGGTGTCATTTCGAACAGTGGGAGGGTATCTTCAAGACGATCAGTTCGCAGGCCAGGGATAAAATAAGCGTGATCCACAGTAGCAGTGAGACATGCCGTTGCTACTCAACCATAGGGAGGATTTTACTGAGTGTTTTCGCCAAAGGTGGAGATTTATATTCCTGAAAGGTTTTGTATCCATGGTCCACTTGTAACTTCTCTTATAACACACTGCGCACATTGTAAATATTTGTGGATATACTGGGTGGACCAACTTCAAGTGTCGTTTTATAACGGCGATTAATAGCAGTGATTTTGCGATGACGTAGCAGCGACGTGTAAAATGTCCCACTTTCGATGGCGCCGAAGTGGGCCGTTTTACACGTCGCTGCTACGTCAATCGTAAAGCGTTTCTATTAATAGCCGTTATAAAACGACACTTGCAGTTGGTCCACCCTGTATGTATAGAGTATGTCTGTTCTCAATGCAAATCAATATGGAGCTGAAGGTCTGTTTAATTTTTTACAGCTGACATATTCTGACCTGTCGCATTATTTTTCATTCTTTTCATTACCGTATTTTACGTCCCTGTTTTTATGACCGTTTTTAAGTGGAAAATATGCAGGACAACTGCAAATTATGATAATGTTTCATGCGTTTATGATTTGACATCTTACCAGGCTGAATCTACCATTTCTGGTATTTGTGCTCCATATATAGATTGCCAAAATGGTGAAGTAGTAGGTGCCACGCTTGCCTTCTGCATTGTTGGTTCCCAGTTGGTGCCACTGGCAGGCCGTTGACAGTTGAGTAAATAGTTCATGGAACTACATGATAATTGTGTTTTCTCTTACCGGGGCATCATTTTGCCGACCCCCACATGCGCGCCCCCTGCGGTTGAGAGGTCGGTTCGAAGGGAATGTCAGGTACGGACATCCTTGGTCAAGTCGACGGTATATACAGTATATCGTTTGGATGTTGCTTTTAGTTTTGAAATCATAAGACGAAACATTATCCCCCATTCGTATAACGCTCGACTTTTCGTGCATGCCCCCCAGTTCCAATTTAAAAGACATATTCACGTCAAAAATTATTATTGAAGCTTCTTGGATATCCATAGCTGCTTTTCTTCTTGCTGTGCGAGAGATCTCATATTGCTCATATAATAAGAGTTTTCGTTCCAGGGTTCATCACAGTTGAAGAAGAAACAAGAGCTTATCGAAACATCACCCCCGTCATGAGATCTCAGATGTCAGCTGTCACTGCCTTTCAGTTGGCGGCACTGGCCTGCTGCCATCATGGTGTCCACTCCCAGGAGACCTGCCCTACGTCCGGCACCTATATCCCTCAGATCCTTTCGATCAAAATTTGGTGAGCCAACACTTAGGGATGGACAATACAACAAACTATGTGTGTAGGCCTACTGGGTAGAACACAGTGCTCAGGTCAGGCCAAAGGGGACTAGAAGATTGTAATGCCGATTATTCAGTTAATATGCACGATTTCTAGGGAATGTGGCTTGATTCTGATTTGTATGTTACCGTGCCAACAAATCACAACATTTCCAGCCAAAAACAGGTGAGGTTTTATTGGTAAAAATTCGATTTTCTTGATGCACTTTTGTGCCTCACAGCAGACAGGCCAACAAGAATTGCGCACCGTTTATACGTATACTGTACGTATACATACCGGCGGTACTTCCTTCGTCCAGGTTCGAGGGTCAGTTATTTTAAAACGCAATTGATGTTAGAACTATGATCTGTATAAAGAAATAGCCACATCACTAATTGTTACCTACCAGTGCTACCACTGCTTTGTGAGGATTAGAGAAAACCGAATTAACAAGGTCTTGGATCACCTGTGCAGTCTGGTACAGTTGTTGCAAAATGGCAACATTCAAAATAAAATATAAAAAGAGCATTTTGTGTCTAAATCGCAATATTCCTCAGCAGTACGACTTTAAAGTAGCAGCTCTTCTTCACTGCGACTCGATTTTTGTCCCATCTCTACTACGAATGATAGCAGGTTCTCGGAATGATCCCAAAGCACTTGGTACTTTGACATGTCCGGGAACACTTTCGGCTGAAAATGTGGATCCAGTAATTAGGAAGGCGTCACTCAGTATTTTAATTAGACCTTGTAATGAATGTTGCAAGGTCCATGATGAGGTATACCTCAGTTCCCACCAAACAAAATTCCTTCCTTGTTGATCTTCTATCAGGGATTAGTTTGTGTATACAGGTTGATATTACTGCATCTAATAACCACAAAGTTTCAACATATACCACACATGTACTTAGGAGTACTTAGGTAAGTAGGAGTAGTAGGAGTACCTAAGTACTCCCCTAAAAATATTTCGCACAATCGACCAATCCTGCACTTTTGGATGTGCCCTTGGGTATATCAGGACGTATATCACGAGGGCTCCATGCTGACTGGAAGAGAGCAAGAATTAATGAGCAATAATGCAAATTCTTCCTCATCGTTCCTGCGCATGGAAGATCAAGTCGAGGCGGAGCATCTAGCTTGAGAGTCGAAAAGAAAATAGAAAAAAAAAAGTTCTTTTGAGACCGGAAATTGCTTTCACTCTTGGATGAAATTCCTCGTCATATTTGCCCCGCACGAATGGGAGCCGCGCTCTATTAATTCCCTCTATCTCTCTTCCGTTTGCCTCCCTTTCCACTTAATTCGGGGCTCTATAAACAACATATCTGACCGCCTGGAGGCCTCGATCGATGTCACCAGGACGAAGGAAGCCTCGGCCTTTGATATGCTACACCCATCTCGCCTCCAGGATTGATTAACCGGTGGCAAACAGCCAATTTATTTCCTCCCTCCTCCTCCCCCGGCTCCTCCCCACCTCTATGCCCTACCCCTAAGCCTCCTCAGGAGTCCCACCACCTCAGAGGTATGGCTTGACTCGAACATTCTGCAATTGATTGCTCCGACTTGCAATATGTCCTCGTACTCAAGGGGTCATCACCTGGCAACAGTACATAACTTACACTCATCAATATTATGGTGATACGTACAATATTTCAGGATTTTTTTAGACGAAACTAATATGGAGATATTATATTTTTAGACTTTTAGACTTTTTCGAGAAAAAAGGTCTTATAGATCGGCTGTCTGTCTGTCTGTGGACAGGTAACAGACAGACAGAGTCATGCTATAAGATTTTTTTCGATTTTCGGGTTCCGGGTTCACTCTATCCTCCCCTTCCCCCTGGCTGCCCCCTCCCCCACCGCCCCCTACCCCTGACCGCCCATTTTCCCCAGACCGTCCCTTCCCCCCCCCCCTCCATCCTCTACCCCATGATACCTGATACCTATCCACAGACGGACGGACGGACAGAGTCGTGCTATAAGACTTTTTTCTATAGATGAGAAAAGGTCAAAAAGATGAGTTTTTTTTTAAATACCCCGTGATAGGACGGAGCCCTTTTAGGGGGGAAGGGGAGGTTCCCGAGGGAGGGAGGGATAGTCATTTCTGACTTTCTGAAAGATACCAGCCCTTTTCTCATGGCCCTGGGCAGAGTAGGGAGTGCAATTCTGTCCCGGCATGTCGGATGAAAAGCGGAAAAAGACCCGGCCAAGCAGAGGTGACGGGGATGGGAATTGAACCCCGGCCTCCCGCTTGGCTGGCCAGTGGCGTAACCACCAGACCACCATGCCTCCCTCAAAAAGATGAGTTTGCGATAGGATAGATTTTTTTTATAGAGGAAAGAGGCGGTCTGGGGGTGGGAGGAGGGAGGTGGAAAAGGGTAAGTCCACTTTTGGTCGAAAATGAGTTATGGATAGTTTCAGTTTCAGTCCCAGTACCGTGACGGACGTTGGTAACAATAGCAGCAAACATGAAAATATCTACTCTAATCGCGCTCACGTGATTTGCTAATCTTATTAAATTAATGTATTTATTTTGTGAGGTATTGCCTCCCTAAGTCATCCCTCTGACCCCTAGAGTCACGATAGGGTCGTGGTCATGGTCTAACATAGATTGCCAACAACATATTTTTTTTTTTTGCATTACCCCATTGGGATTTACCATATCCTTTAGGGGGGTGGATTACCACCATCGGAAATTGGAGCCATATAAGAAGATCTTATTTAATTACTCCAGGGTAGGTAGGAGGGGATGTGCAAAGTGCAAGTGCAATGTCTCTGATCGTCATTTTGTGAACTCCCCCGGGTGGCTTAGTCTATCGGAAATTGCCACCCGAAATGAAGCCAGAGATGGCCCAACTCTGCACGGATAAAGGTGGGAACCCCGGGTGGGGATCGAACCCGGGACCTTAATATCCGTGGGCGCGAGCGTTACCGCTGCGCCACTTCACCTCCCTAGTTATTTATAAGACTAGCCTCATTCTAGGCCATCTCACGACTGACTACAAACTTCCACGCCTCCTTCTAGGTCCACCCCCTACATCCCCACATCCCGCCATCTCTTGGCAAAACGGCTACATTCTCCCTAACTCCATCTTGAGGATGCAGAGGACATCAAAATTTTCATTTTGAAAGGTTATAGCGCGGAACTTTTTTTTTGACCCATCGTAGTGCAGGGATACCCAGTCCATATTACCCAGAATTGAGCTGATTATGTCACGTACATCCATATTTGACGTCAATGGAGGGTCAGCGATACTGAGCTGGACAGATATTCACATTTTGAAAAAGCATTGTTCCCATTCGGGAAGTTGTGCCCAATGCTTCATTCGTTTCAGATGTATGGAGCTAAATCCAGGAGGGAATTTAGGGCAGGCGAGACTGGTTTTAATCTCGTGACAGGTGATGCATGGTCTGCGTATATGATTACCTTGCATTTCCAACGCATAGCCATAAAAATTGATTCTAGCTGCAGGACCACTCGTGGCATTTGTGACAAGCCATCTTCTACTAATAATAGGGAAAAAAAAGAGCAAAAGTCAAAAATGGTGTTTGAATTGACTTGGGGAAATCTCGTCAAGCGATGGTCACTTTAGTGCAAGTAGATTAGTTAAATCAAGCAAGGCATTTTTTTAAATCATTATTGTTCGCAGGTCAGTCAACCTTACATGATGAAATAGCATTGGGTCGATCCATTTCTACCTAAAAAAGAGCCAGGCACGTGAAGACCAGCTTTTATTGTCCTCCACTTTAGCCACCGTGTGCACGCATCTGAATCAGGTCGTCCTGATGTAAACAGTCCGTGTCACATCTCTATCACGTTTAAATTACGTCTTGACCACGTCTCCCCTCCCCCCACCCCCGTAGCACCTAATATCGTCCATTTCCCGAGTGTTGAGTCGAAGGCGGCATGTAAATATTTAAACTGGCAGCGGTAATCCGTAGGGCATAATTTCATGTGGTGCACAGTAAGGCTAAGCCTGGTAATAGCGTCCCCTCAGATGTGGTTTGAAAGAGCAGACGAGATCCTTGGGCTTAGTAAATGAGCACACAACACGGACCCTTCCGGCAACGTCCATCTTTCTAGTTCAACCTGTTCCAATCATCATTCTTCACCAGCTGGTCATTTTTGTAACCCGAAACTGACCTTATATCAGTGGGGCTTAACGTCGGTCTATTTCTGCTACTAAAGCCAGGGGGTGGTCCTCCTCTTGGAAATTTGGCCACTCCGGGGATCTTTAACGTGCACTCGCGCAATGTCACAAGCACACGGGACCGACGGATTTACTTCCCCTCCGAAGGAAGGCTCCACTCTCACTTTTCCCCATTTTGAGATATTGAGCATACGTCACGTTTTGTGGTTAAATAATGAATGGGTCATGCGTTTTTCCTAGTTTTAAATGGTTTATTTTCTTCGAAAGGGCGCTGCTTGCCAGGGAAAGTTCTATATCATGTGCTTGTCTGAAAGTTGCTTCCTCATTCAGATTTTCGACCATTACTTTTCTTGTTTTGGGCCCTTGTTGGCATTTTTTTGTCGAGGGGCTACACATTTGTAAGCTAATCCGTGACAGACTTGCTAAATAGTGCTCAGTATGCATTTTCCTGCAGTGTTATGGGATCCTTGCTGTCACATTCTAGTCAGCCATTGGAATAAAGTTGTTTGTTGATTTACAGAACTTACATTTCATCATTCTGATATGACAATATTATTGGGGCAATTTTTAGAGGTATCGGTATGAATAGTTCCTCACAAAATTACCACAACATTGCATATTGAGGAGACTTATATTGTACAGGGTGTTCCATAATGATTTCGTCACACTTTTAAAGGAAACATCTGGTAGCCAGAGGATTAGATGAAACATATTGACTTTTCAAAGGTGTGAATGACGCAATCATTGTTGTTATAACTAAGTATCAATGACAATTGTGATGTCATTTGAACAGTAAAAAACCTGAGGTGTCATTTGGTCTCCGCAGCTAAGTTACTGTGCTAATTAGTATAAATCAAAAGTTCATTATACAGGACACTGCTTAATATATGACATATACACCACCTTGACGACTGCCTACTACACCTATAGTCTCAGTGTAAATTAATTCTGCATAATAAAACTTGCACTTGAAAATGAAAAGGCAAGGTCGCTTGTAAGGACGCATACCTGCCAGGTTATTTCACATCTTGTGTCTGAACCCCATAATTACGGTAGACATTTATAATGTCAAGTAATCCTCTGGTGCACCAGGTTTTACCCTGGAAAGCCTAAATAATTTTTAAAAACCAATCATATAAGCGAAATTATTTTGTCCCTATCTGTGATAGGTTTCAGGAGCCCCCAACTAAAGGCATTTAGGAAGCCTACAAAATACTACCTATCTTCGACATAGACGGCTTCAACATTTAGGGAGGAAACCTGGGGGTCGTAAAATATAAAACTGCTTTTCTAACTCTCGACTGGTTTTGTCACTCTTGATGAAATGTTGGGTTACAGCTCTCTTTCTTGACACCACATTTAGCACGCGTATTTTGGGCATTGTGGTTGACCACTGAGACGGGTTTTTGACCTATCCTCCCCCACCTTCCATCCCCTCCCCACCCTGAGTCGTGCCACTGCTGTATCAGTGAAAACACGCCAGAACTTTTGCTTCGCTTCACTCTCCCCCATTTCGCTTGATGAATTTTTCACCAGTTTATAAGTAGTTGGGCCCGGAACGCACATATAGCATTTTCCCTCCCCCCCCTACTGCCTTTCCCCTACCCATCACCGCCACTACTTCATATCTGCCCCATTCGGCGTCATGCAAAAATAAACAGGCTTAAAAAGGACGCCATGTCAAGTCCAAACTTTGAATCCCCTGCTATGCCACTTAGTTGCTGCTGTGTGTATACCGCTAGCCAGCGCCGCAGATTACGAATGTCAACACGGACCGTTCATTTAAGTCCCACTCGGTTTCATGTACACTACAGAGCAAAAGAAAAAACCGGAGTTAGATAGAATGCTGTTGATGGCCGGAACTTTTTTTGACATATGTATTACATATTTGTACATTGGAAAAACCCCAAAATGGTTCAAGTCCTCAAAACTAATACAAAAAAATGTATTGAAAAATCTCATTGATTGAACTAACCAAAGCAAACCTATGTTTGGCCGAACCTGTTATTTTGGTTCGTTCAACTAAATAATTTTTTGAGTGTACATACTCGTCGACAATGTATGGGAATATCCGGGGATATAAACAACTAACGGCCAACATAACCGCAGAAAATAACTCTAGCGCGTTATGTGCTTTTACTCATGTTGTCACGTAATCAGTAAAAAATAATATGTTTGTCGCCAACACATGTTTGGCCGCATAAATCCTTGGCTAAGTAGCGTATTACCGTCCCCAGCGTATGACCAATCATGCCTTTTATCAGCAGGCATTATGGTTAGCTCTACACCATAGACAGCCCACCGGCCATAATTGATTGATTGATTAGCACATTCCGGTTATGACAAGTGGCAGGGTGACAACAAGACAAATACATCACCATACCAAATTAGGGCCGCTGGATGTGGGGTAGTTAAAACGAGCTGTATTTGACAACATGGGGTAGTTTTGTATTGTCCAGTAGTGGTACTTCGTCACAGAATCGAGCACCCCCCCCCCCACACCCACATAAAAATGGCCTAATTGCAGGCTCTATGCAGATTTTTTTTTTTGTTGATTTCATTCCACCCCTAGCAACCCATTCCCCCAGTGGGAAAGTCACTCTCAGAACCCTATACGTATGGATTGGGAATTACTTCCGGAATGACTGCTCTTTTCACAGCGATGGTTAATGAAATTTTGAACTGCTGACAGCGGGATTAGAACTGGGAATGATTGATGATATTTTGGACGTTAATAACGTTGACAGTCGAGAGATCCATTTTCATATCAGCGGGACACCCGAAAAAAATAGATATATAATCTTACAGAAAGTACTTCCGGTTCTAATCCAATGTTCTCACCCGGTAAAGGTGACAAATCACACGACCATGTTTGAAAAAAAGGGGGGGGGGATTATTTCTGGGATTTTTCGGCGATTAACCAGGGGTTCCCAGGTTTTAATTAACAGCTATGGCGCGTTAATTTTAATTTTCCACCCTGCTATCCGCGTTAAAAAAAGTTCAAGAAGTTGCTCATGTCGTGCAGTTACTGTTACAATTATTATAGTTCTTGTTACTAGCTAATTTGGCTGCCGCATAAAATTGTTTCAGACAGAAATATATATATATATATATATCTATATATATATTTTAAATTTATTCCCTTCACAATGTACTATGTGGCTCAAATTCTTTTGGCTACTTTATCCTGGTTTTGAAGCAACCGTTCTCACACACACTTCCTCACCGTGGGGCATGTGCGAAGGGTTGCTTCAAGACCAGGATAAAGTGGCCAAAAGAATTTGAGCCACATAGTATACCTTCTTGAGGGAAAATTGTTTTAGAAAGTATCATTATGTAAGTGAAGTCAACAGTTGTTAGCAACCATTTGCACTAAAACTCTTATTTTATAGACGTCCCACCCTTGTTACACTAGTCGACTTTTCCATCACATTTTAGACCTTCCCAGAGTTTCCCCTACCCTGTCACATCAAGAGCATAATGTTTCACTACATGGTCTGACCAGACCGTTGCCATGAAACACTCCCTCCGGCCCTCCTCAACCATGGAACAGTTTAGAATTCAGATATTAGGATTAGAAGCAGACAGAAGTAGGGGTATTTCCAGGGCTGGATGGCCCGGAGGCTTCCGTTCCGGTCGGATCGATCCGGTCCTTTAGGATGAGGGGGCATCCAGGAGACTTGGGCTGCGAAGTTGCAGGTGCGCTCGTCCCCTTGATGATGCTCCTCTTCATGATGGTCGGGGGATAGGCTGGGAGGTAGGGGGGTGGGAATCAGGGTGGGTGAGGACTGCCTAACGACGCTTTCATCAATACCCCCTCCATAATGATGATGGGCTGGGAAATGGCAACGGATTCATAAAGAGTTATATTTTCCAGAGTTGAATTTGGTGGGAAGTTCTGTTGGCATTCTGTACCTTAGGGACGCTACCGTGCTGGCGCCACAGTACGGGAATTTTCAACCACGTGTGTAGGCAGTAGGGGAGAGGTTGTAAAGGCAAGCTTCATATTTTTAAGCAATCTAGTCAGGCGATTGGTGATGAAGAGTTACGGGGTTGGATTTTAGCTACCCCCAAGTGGTGTGGGGGACATGATATCGATATTTTAACTATTTTTATTGCCATTCCTGTATGTTTCTAGTGGATGTATAGTACATAAATATGGCAGGGGTATAGTCTAGCAGTATATGAATGGTTAGGCGGAGTGGAAAAGTAGGGAAGCTAGGAGTTTTTAAATTACCCCCACTTTTCATTCGTGAGAGCGGTACATTGCTGGTTTTAAAAATTAAAGGCCACTAAGTTCTTCCTTCAAAAGAGGAAACTTATGCATAGTGGGCTAAATTATTGTAAAGACAAAGTTTGAATTACGGCTCTGAGACTTGAGACATAAACGCTGAGCGTCAAAGTTAGGGGTTGGGCCGCTTTTGATGGGAAAGCGCATGTGGATGTAATGTCCACCCACGCTGCAGGTGACCCAGGGTTCGTGATGGTTGGAACGAGGTGTCATTGGGAGCAGAGCCATATAAGCATCCTAAAAAGTACTGTGGGAGGATGGTTATATAGATTTTTTTCCGCGTGGGATTTCCTAAAGATTTCTTCCAACAAAGAAAAATTTATCAGTGTGGGTTGAATAAAGGAGTCCTTCGAGTGATTCCCCTAAGATTCAATTCAATGGAGTATAGCAAATGACAGTCAACCCACGCTTTCTATAACAAATTAATCTCGAGTACAACGTCATTAAAGGTAATAGTGTCAAGTACCTATCATATACGACACCCTACCTGAAAGGGTACACTAATGGAAGCCTTCAGGTATTCCCTAAGCGTGCTGTAAATTAGATAAATCCTGTCGTATCTGAAGAAAATCCTAAGGATCCTTAACCCCTGGCAATAGGAAGATTAGGATGGGCACAGACGGCACTCTTGACTAGTGGTGACTTTCATCCCCCCTTGAGGACCAGCTCCAATCACGGGTATTAGTACCACGTGTGATTTTTTTTCCTCCTTTCCTTCTCTTTCTCCCTGTCCGTTCCTAAGAAGGAAAATCCCAGCACAGTGGATGTATAGGCTTTAATCGAGTTGGAGAAGCCGTAAAGGCGCTGATTTGGGGGAGGGTTTCCCCAAGAGGAAGAGAAAAGGCTTCAGACAAGTCTTGTGCAGTTTTGTGGAGGAGGAGGAGAAGAGAGGTGTTCGTGCCGGCCTCGGGGCGACATCTGGCTTGATGAAAGGCCCAAAGAGAACTCATAAAGCAGGGACGTGAGAGCTGCAAAATTCCCCCCAAGCCACTGCCCCCCCCTCCCCCAAGCGCCCCTCTCCTGGCCCACCAATTATTACAAGCACACGTGCTGCTTGCACGGATCGTGTCCTGGGGAGGAATTCTACTTGCTCCACTTGGGCCTTTCTGCCCATTTTCCGGCACTATCATTCCCTAAAGTGTTGCGTCCCCTTTGACTTTCTTCGTCTACAGTGGGCCGACTATCAGTGGAGTGTCACTAACTCATCGCCTGTGGGACCAGAATATAGTCTGGCTAGAGATGCGCTGAGGTTATCGCTAGAGGTGGTCTTATGGCAGCGTGACTGAGGTTCAGGTTTAAAAGTCTAGCTCTATGATATGCTGGAGAACGGCAGTACGGCTCAGGCAACGTAGCAGAGATTCAAGGATTTTTTGAAAGTGGAAGGAAAATTGAATATTATTTTGGGTTATTCTGGACATCTCGTAAGGCCAGAATAGCAGATTTTCTGTAGAATTTGACAAATGCACGCGGAGAGTTCATGGCGTCACCGGGGGTGCGCTGCTGGGCATGGATGCCGCCATGTTTGGTACACATCAAGCTTGCTGCGTCTCTGTCATCAGTCAGAAAAGTTTTGGCCAGGTGTATCCTGATGTTAGGCAACCATCAGCACTGTTGATCTCCAGGATACGTCTGGCCAAACCTATTTTGACCAATAGTACTATGGGACTCAAATTGTTTTGGCCACTTTATCCTGGTCTTGAAGCAACCCTTCGCACACACCGTGGGGCCTGTGCGAAGGGTTGCTTCAAGACCAGGATAAAGTGCCCAAAACAATTTGAGTCTCATAGTATCAACAGTGCAAAAAGAACTGTCCCAGTCATCCTGACGTGTGGGCTGGCCGCTCGACACACACCATGTAAGTTACATGGTGTGTGTCGAGTGGGCAGCACACACATCAGGATGACTGGGACAATTCTTTTTGAACTGATGATACCACTGGGCATTCTGCAACCTTGTTCTCTATCTTCGCCAACTCGTTGTGACCTTAAGTAATTAGCAGGACTATGAACACTGGCTACCATCATGATCAGGGTACTCAAAAGAACCTCTTGACTTGTTGAATGGTTACAAAAACTTTAGTTCCAAATGCAGACATAAGTCAGCGGCCAACTTTTGGCGGACCTAGGATAGCCCTGGCTTAATTACATCATTTCCAACAGTGGGAGCCAAGATAGGGGTAGAGTTACAACAGTCTTATAGAACGAGGTGTAGGTGGAAAGGCGGGTGGGATGGAGGGAGAGGGAGAGAGGCAGGGATGTGAAGAACAAAAGTAGTCTCATTGGGATTCTGCAGTGGCTGCGGCCAGGAGGCAGCACGCGACGTGGTTAGGGCCACAGTCCCAATTTATAGAGTAAAATCCTTTTAAGAAAAGGCTTATTTTGTTGGGGCCTGAGTCGAATCAAAAATAGGGGTTTTTTTTAAAGCCTCCCTTTGGTGTACCTCATTGTATGGGGTTGGCAACAAGACTGCTGTGAGATTTTCCTTCTGCGGTAGTTAAGAGGGTTTCCACTTGGTTTGCAATACAACTCCAGGATGAGTTTTTTTTAGGGGTATATAATTGGAGCTATAATTTGATATCCTGAAAGGGTAGGCAGGAGTTCGGGCAGTTTTTTTTGTAGGGCTTTTGTGCACTTTTGATTGTGCCTTTACGGTTAGTTGCTTGTTGGCGGTTGGTTAGGTCGGAAGTCCACCGCAAAAATTGTGGGCTTAAACAGACAATTAAGAAGATGAATGATGCAAAGCAGTGCTCAAAAGAGATTTTGTTAAACTGTTCTTTTGTGTGTAACAATGCTGAAATCCAATATTGTGATAGTAAAAAGGAACCGGTACTTTCATTATCTTCGGTCAAGTAATGTGATGATCATTTTGGAACTACGAAAGATGTGGCAGGCTATGGTTAAACATCTTGGTGATCTGGCAATAAAATATGTTCATAAAGTAGGCTACAGTTCATAATTAATTCAATTTGACCGTTATGAGTCGCATTTGGCTCAAAACTGAGTTAGACATTGTTTAATGTAGTCCTCAAAGGGTCTTAGATAATAAATCGTTTCCAGTCTCCTACAGAAATATTTGTAAAAAAATTAATCCCATAAGAGAGAAAGTAATATTCAAACTTCTAATGCTCATACGTCAAAATCAGCCAAATGTGACTGAAAATTCTGCATTTTAAGTGTTCGTTAATAGAATCTTGCATTTTCATGTTGATACAATGTTTCGAGAAATGTTGGCATCATTTGCACATATTACGCTCAAGTTAACTCCAAGACATAGACTATCTTACATTGTATATAGTGGTGCCATCCAAATGAAATAAAAGTCACTTTTAGTGATTAATCACTGTTCATCATGGTGTCAATATGATTTATACTTAACTGGATGATCATTTTGAAGTGTGATGTGAAAAAGAGTCAGCCTATGATACTGCGCAGGTCAGAGTGTTGAACAATGTAACATCCCATCCAACTTGCTCACACATAATAAAAATTATGCCCGCATCAGTGCTTTTAGCACGATACGCAGGTTGCTGACATCAACATAAAGCAACGTCAGTGATGCTGTACATTCACTGTAACCAACTGCATCGTCAAAAAAAATGAATACATCACAACGTTATGATTATTCATGTTTAAAAATGCGACATTAAATCAAAAAATTGCAGCTGTTGATGCAGATGGAAACTATTCCTGACTGAGCTTTTGGTAGTAGAGTACTTTTTGGACAAATCAAGTTTCGAATCTTGGGATCTAACTGCATAGTCGATTACCACGGTAGTGCTCATTTGGAGTGGGACTGGCCCCAGCAGCTTTTAATTTCCAAGCAGGGCGAACGTAAATTAAATCCTCTCCGAAAACGCACCACCGCAAATGGTTCCCCGGCTTGTTGAAATATACCAATAGCCCCTTTTGCACCATTGGCTAGCTGCCATTGAAATTATTGGGTGCAGTTTGGGCCGCACCTAATAAATAACGCGCCACATCGCACTGCAAGATTTTCCGAGTTGAATTCTCCTCCCCCCCCCTCCCCCTCCCCAAGCACTAGATTATATTTTCACCGCCAACTTTCTACGCAGAAGTTTTGCTGGTTGAGCTTACATCATTATTTCTAAAGTAGGTGGAGGAACTTTACAACATGCAGCGATGTTTGTCTAGACTTGGGAGTAAGTTATATCGTAAGTTGGGCTTGCTCTTTGGCAGCAAGAAAGAGTCGCGTGGTATGGCCACAGCCTGCTCAGTATTTCCAATAGGGTGCATGTCAACAATGGATGGAATTTGTCAAATTGGCATTCGAGAAGGGTGAGTCCCGAAAGATATCAGTTATGTCAATTTATGCGCTATGGGAGATGCGACTTTGGAATTTCATAACAACTAATAGAGCGAAATATACTGTTATTTGCAATCATCATTTTTGGATAGAAGAATGTTGCTCGACATACATAGGTGGATTGTATTGATTCATGGGTATAGGTTCATAGAAATTGCAAGTGGATGTTATAATAATGTTGACTGCTACAAGACCAAAGTACTCGACAATTTTTGGTTTGAAAGACATGAATTTTGGTTTTGGAATAGGCAGGGGAATCGACCTACCTGCCCCCTGGCCACCATATATCAATGAGCTGAAAAATTCTATTAATACACAGTGCGCCTAAAGTCCAAAAAGGCGGACTACCCCGCTAATAAGATTCAACATATCAATCAATCAATTATTATTTCTTCTCAGTGATAGGCTTCCCTGAGGGACACTACTCCATACACTAAGTTATTCATTTATTAATAACACTATGCAACAAAATTTGACTTTTTTTCTGTCCATGCAAATTCATCGTCATATTCGTGTTCCTTAGGTCACAAGTAACTCATAATGGGCATTCATTTTGTCTTCGATTTGTTTTTGACCTCGGGGCAGTCAAAAAACCAGTCCTTAAATACTGTATAGCCGTTTTTTCTCAATCAAGTGGGCCTAAATGTTGCTAGACCTTCTCGGATTTTTCTGAAAATAATCACAGCAGTACACACCTATGCTCAATCAAAGACAAAATGAATGCCCATTACGAGTTACTTGTGATCTAAGGAACACGAATATGACGATGAATTTCCATGGACAAATATCGTGTTGCATATAGTGTAATTAGACATGTAGTGTCAAATTGTAGTAACAAACAAATGGTAGGGAGGGGGAGTAGGCCTACTATATGTACAATCAGATTTAGATTCAACATAACTTCAATGAAAACCATAACACAAAAAGTCATAATTACTTTCTCACCTGTAAACATACTAACAAAAAATGATCAATACAGTAAGTTACATCCAATAAGTTATATATATTTATACAGGAGCTGATATGAGTTAAACGACACTATATTGATTAACGAAAATAATTTGACTACTAAATTGAAGAAGGAACCTTTTGAACTTCATTATTAATTAATTTCATCATGAATAAACCTAATCGATTTAAAAAATTAAAAAATAAAGCACTGGCTGTCAAGCACACCTTTTCCATTGGATCAAACGCATCCTTGTGCTACGCAACAAACAGCACAAGAAAGTTTTTTTTCTAAATTCCAATTTTACTTTCTGGTTAAGTGATGGAATATTGTGATGACGGTATGGCGACAGGATACATTTGCCAATACCTTTCTCGAAAGATAGTACATGGTATAAAGCAAAATAATGAAGCCCTCTGATTACGTGTTGTCATAGTTGTGTTTATTGCAATATGAAAAGAATTGTATGGAGCGGTAGCAATGTTATTCGTTGGTACTCTTAAAGAATTAACCATGTAAAGATGCACAAAATATTTCATAGAATGATAATTATATATTAATTCTGCATGAATGTGACATTAAAAATGAAATAGCAGCATAAGTAGTTGCCCTTTTATTATTTACTTGGTGATCCAGATAATTATGTATACTGACATAATGTGAGAAATGTGCATGACCACACAATGCTTTATAAAAATCAGAACGTTTATAAACTGAACGTGTCTTCCAGGTGGAAATAACTTGTAAATTACTGTGTACATTATCTCCAATTATGACTCTTATGCATATCTTGCACTTGATCATATACTATTTTTTCCGCCAATCATATTTTGGCATGTACGGAAAGTGGCCACATCTGGATGGTTACGAATGGTTTTTGTTGCTATTGTTACATTTATGACCTGCTTGCTGGGAAGCCAATCTTTTGTCACACATTCCCCAACTATTCTTCATTTCAGTCTACCTAATTAGACAGTCAGTTTTACACTTTCTAAGAACACGGATTTTTTTAAGCAGCCATTCCTGTCACTACAACTGCAATCCTAATGCAGACCCAGCCATCTTTTCCACATTCTAAAATCCCATTCATCTAAAATATATTGATGGCAGTGCTTCATCGTGACAATATTAAGTTTGCACTATTCCGTGCACAGATTATTACGATATGCCACAAATTCGGAAAAAAATGCGTGGATATCCTGTATCACCCAATATCGAATTTTTGCTGACTAGAAATAAGCCTCTCAGATCCAGAGTGAACCATCCCAGAAAGCCTGCAGATTTTATAGTTGCTTGTATACTGTTTAGGCTTGCAATAGGACTACAGTACTATCGGTCTCAATTAGTTTCGGCCACTTTATCCTGGTTTTGAAGCAACCCTTCTCACAGCCCCACGGCGAGGAGGTATGTGTGTGAAGGGTTGCTTCAAGACCAGGATAAAGTGGCTGAAACTAATTGAGACCGATTACATACTCTGAAAAACCATGTTTTACTAATCAGTCCATATAGCAAGACATTTTTTGCGGTTAAAACAGTACTTTCCTTACTTACCCTGTATTTTTTTATTAATATACATTTAAAATACCTCACATAAAACTAAAATAGGTGGCTGCACATTTCTTATCCGGAAAAAATTCCTCCTAATTTTTACTCACTCAAAGAGTCTATTAGGCCTAATAATCATTTTCCTAAACTTTGGTAAAGTTGAGTAGCCGGTAGGAAGAACGAGAGAGCCATAAAAAAAAGTGAATCGATAATCTCTATTTTGGATGGTATGATTGCTCTGAAATTGGTGACCTCCTCCCATCCCACTTCTTCCTGTTCACCCGAATTGGTTAGAAGAGCTCCTCCATATTCCCCGCAAGGCTCTTCTCTCTTATCATGCTTTTATTGGCGGAAACGGAACTAGACTTTCTCAACTTGGGGGG
>JYFJ02001535.1:0-43629 GCA_000934665.2 Catajapyx aquilonaris
CGCCGGCCGGGGTTGCCAGGTAACGCACTACAACATAAGCAGCTTAGGCCGAATTTGTCAATAGCTGTTCGGACAAAAAAGTTGGACCACCCTGTATAGGCTAATATTGCTGTCTAGATGTACAGACAATTTTCAGCATTATATACCAATATGTACAGAGGAGGACAAGCCAGGTTGAAGTTACGGGCTTCAATCTGGTGCCTGATTAAAATAAACGGTTCTTCATATGAAGCTCTCGCTTAGCTAACATTTACAATTTAAGTTCTTGACCATAAAGTGGAATTAAACACGCATATTTTGATTGCTTCGGACGGTTTATCATACGTGCAACGTTGCACGCCATAGCAACTTTTTTCTCAATACTGACAGGAAACGGTGGCAAGCTATGGCTTCCAATTCACATGAGACAAAATTGCTCAAAATGAATATTGAAAACTAGCACGACTGCCCTATAACCCACTCAATGGCATGTTTTTAAATCTATTTCATTGCACCCCACACACCGTGCAGAGTCCACTTCTGATGCGAATGCCAACTACTTAATGTCGAATAATTGTCCTCATCCGCCATGGATCGCGGTCATATTATTCTCGGCTTGTGCCCCGTGCAAAGCGAAGTGAAGAAATATTTTTGAAAGGTCCCATTTAAGCCTGTCAAAATTCATGTGATTTCATGCACAATTTCGCATTCAGAATGTAACACATTCAAGTGCGATTAATTTTACCAGTTCAGGTTCCATATCAAAATTAATTTCAGATTCGGAAAATTTGGCTCTTTCTGATTCCAACGATGTATCACTCAATGCCAACATGTATTTTTCAATTTTTGTCGCCGATGTTTACTTTTATGTGGAATTGCTCATTGGCATTTGGTTTTATGTGTAATCGGGCCTATCTGGAATTGCATTAAAAATGATCGCAATATTTATTACTAGAACCTTAAATTGCAATTTGTACTTTACATTCACTATGGATGTTTTTTTCTGTTGCAGAAAAAGCTAGAGGGCACGCGAGTGACAGTGGAGAGCTTTATGGCCTGGAAATTAAAGTTTGAGGCTGAGCTTACATCCTTGAAGAAAGAAGAGAAGGAAGACAAGGAATCCAAAAAGTTGACAGGGAAAGAGCTTTTCCTGCGAGATAAAACTCTGAATGAATCAGATCTCAAGTTCCTTGAAGAAGGTGAGAACATAACATGGAAAGGAAAAATAATTGAGCTTCTTGGATATTTCATTTTTTACATTTGCACTTAATTTTTAGGGGAGGATGCTGTGAAAGTAGACGAGTCCCTTTTCCAAGATTTGGAAGATTTGGACTTGGAAGATGATGTGGATTTTGATGTGGAAGACTCATGAATGACGCTTAAATATCAATTGTTTTCATTGTGTGGTGGAGATTATAGTGTGTGTGCATGTTTGTAAATAAAGAGGGATTTATTTTAGTAATCTTTGTACCTGGGGTGATGCCCATTATTCTTAAACTCTCTTGGAGGCCCAAACCCTCAATTTTGATCCTAGAGCTAGAAAGCTATCAAAACCATATTGGGCGGAAATAACTTCAATCTGACCAACTACAATGGAACTGACAAGTTGTGTGGGACCCATTTGTCCTCCCTTGGTGTCATCCTCACAGACCTTGTATGTTTCCCTATTTGGCTGGCATCTGCATTGTTCTAATTCTGGTTCTTGGACGTCACAGAGCCACAGGAATTGCAAGTTAATTAGCTGCTTCTGTAACACTGTGACAAAAGCAAGTCAAGTGAACAAATGTTGAGTGGCATCTGCATTGTCTGAATAATTAGGCCTTATGTCACACCAAATGTGGTAATGGCCATGTGACATATGTGTAGCCTTCTCAGAAAGCACATACTCGCTACTGCAGCATTTGTTGATAGTTTTAGCATTATTAAGAAGCACATAGTGATTTTGGGATATGGAGTAAGTCTTAATAGCATCTGACAATTCTACAAGTACAAATGCTTCACATTTTGACAGTATTGAAGTATGCCATGAGTGCAAAAAAATGCTATACTACCCACGTCTCACCATGCATGCAATGTCGGTATCTCCATCATTTTTCCTACTCATGGTCACCAATTCCCCTACAACATCCGGGTGGTGAATCAATAGCATACAGTCCCTCGATATTTCCATTCAGAACTTGTCAATCACATTCGATCTACCCCATTTTCATAGACCACACAATAAGCGAACGTCAAACTACATTGTTGTGAAACACATCCAGGTATTCGCCCTTTTGCTAAGAACATCATAATGAAGAGACCTTGCACACTCAAGCTGTGACTCATCTACACCACTGGATACCTGGAGTATATTAGCTTGGGTTCAAGGAGCAGACAGAACAAAGACCTGTGGGTGGGAGAGAGTAACGCACCTGGATTGATTCCCTGCATACGTATACACTGCACACTCCTGAGACGCCAAGCATTGAATACCAACCATCATGTCAGAAGAGTCTGATGAGAAGACGTCTCCAGTTAGCAAGAAGTTTGTGCAGAAGATTCTGAAGAGAGGGCTGAAGAATGAAGGGAAAGTGGAATTGATCTCCATGAAGACTGGACCTGGAAGCAGGAAAGGAGACAATGTTACTAGCAATCTCATTGCCATTGATGTCGAGGTAATTTCAATCACCTAGTTCTATGCTTAAATACTCGTTTATGTTGTTCTATGATGACCAACATTGTCATTGACATGCACGTGGTATGCCTGCTTTATTGTTTCTGATGCTCAGCAGCACAGCAGATGCTCATTCATTCTTCCATTTAACTGCCACTGCACGTACTGCTACTTTTATAATCAGTTCTGGTGTGCTGAGGCATGTCTAGCACTGCATAGTGAAGCGCTCAGTTATTTCAGCTTCAGTTTGGTATTTAAACTAGTGGTTTACTTGTTTTAGGTAAAACTCTATGATGTAAATTAAATATGGATCACGTGTAGAACTGGGCTGTCCTTACTGTATCAGCATACAGCATTATCAGTGTAACGCTCGTTTGTTGACAACAAATTGGCTTAACCTCGACAATAAATTTTTGAGCATTTTTTGTTTGTTTCTGGCTTAGCACAAATGACATGTTAAATTTTCATGACTTCGATTATTATAGCAACAGAAACTTCTTATACTGTGTTGGTTCAAGTGGAAGAATTTATCATAAACATAATCATGTATACTTGTAGTCTACACATTGTTGCATAATAATCACACATACCAGATTGTCCTACTCTAATTAGTCTATGCTTTTTCTTGCTGAAAATGATATCCCAATAATGCATAAATACTGCAAAATTTAATAATTGAATATATTAATCATAATGAAAATTTTAAAGACGTGCACTTTTACATATGACTTACACCAATTATTACACGCAATATATCAAAAGGAAGAATAAAAAGTTCCGGTACCGGGAATCGAACCCGGGCCTCCCGGGTGAGAGCCGGGTATCCTAACCACTAGACCATACCGGAGTTCGATATACATGTCACATTTGGTTTAATATTGCTTCTTTTTGCATAATACATTGCACTGCTATAAATAAGCCCATGAATCTCCAAAGTCAAGGACCGAACATATGGCAAACTTCCAAAGGCAAACTATCAACATCTCCGGTATGGTCTAGGGGTTAGGATACCCGGCTCTCACCCGGGAGGCCCGGGTTCGATTCCCGGTACCGGAACACTGTTTTTTTTGCCGAGTTTTCCTTCGCCCAAAAAGTACACACGTGAAGAAAAAAGTGTCGGTTCTTAATTTACATAATTATGCGATTATTCCTTGCATTGTATTGTTAGGAATCGAAGGGCTCTACTCCATATAATATACCGTTACTCTTCCATATAGGTGAATATTGACGGAAAGGAAGAAATGATTCACATGCTGATGAAAAAGTTGCCAGAAAACAATGCCTTTGTCAGAGACTTCGCCAACTCTGCCCAGCTCTTCGTCAAAGAAGTCTCCGCCTACAAGGAGGTATTTCCATACATGATCGAGTTCCAGAAGAAGAGAGGCGCCGAAAACATATTCATTCCTCCAGTCCCGAAGTTCTACGACTCCAAGATTGATGGCTTCAGAGACTACATTGTGGTCGAGGATGTCCGACCCCGAGGTTTCAAGATGCAAAACCGGTACAATGGACTCTCCTTTGAAGAGAGCTGCATGGCCCTGAAGGAACTGGCTCGTCTTCACGCGATCACCTACGGGATGAAAATTGTCGAAGGGCGTTCTCTGATCGACATATTTCCTACTGCACAGGAGAAGATTGTTACCGAGAACAATCGAGAGCATGGGAAGATTTACTTGTACGCTCTGAAGGAGGCCATTCGCATGGTGGAGTTCGAGGTTGAGGATGATGGTCCACAGCTGGCCTCCCGAATGAGGAAGCTGCAGGATCAGGCTTGGTGCACTGTCCTCAAGGGATTCAATGACTTCGACCATCCCTTAGCAGTGCTGAATCACGGAGACGTGTGGGTTAACAATATGCTGTTCAAGTACGATGATGAGGAGACGAGAAAGCCGGTGGATATGATCTTCATTGACTTCCAAATGACTCGAATCATCCCGTTGACACTAGAGTTGACTTACTTCTTTTACACCAGCACTACACTTGAACTTCGAAGAGCTCATATCAAGGTAAGTGTGTTTATGTAGAGCATACACGTCTTGTACTCACTTCAATTTATCTCACTCTCTTAGGACATGATGAGAGCTTATTGGTACAGTTTCATCGACACCCTTCGAGACATCAAAGTAGAGCCACCCCCAGAGCTGACCTACGAAACACTTCGAAAGAACATGATAGACATGCTTCCTTTCGGCCTCATCTACATGTGCTTTGCCATCCCGATGCAACTTGCCAATCCAGAAGACACGTTTGAAGAAAGTCCTATCCACAGAAGGAGGGGATCAGGAATGTTCGACAAAGAAGACGACGAGGAAAGCTTCGTGACATCATATCTCAAGGCCTTCGCCATTGAGTTGTACAGGAAGACTTCTCCCATTGGGAAGAAACGACTCGTAGAAATTGTACGGGAGATGATAGAGAGAAATGTTATCTAACTTACAGTTAGTATATTACCAATTTTTTGCGTCGTTTTTACATGGGGTTTAGGAAATGTCTTGTTATGCAATATTTTTATGTGGTTGTGGTCATGAGGTGACTTTTGCTCATAAATATTCTGAGTAACTAGGAAAAATAAGTGCATCATGTCCGTATGTATAGAGTTTGATGACATAGTTGCTTACTTATAAATACTTCAGTATAGGCCTATCACTCGCAGAACTATTTTTCAAAATAGTTGCAGCACTACCTGACACTCAATATTACTGTATAACCTTTACTATTTCTCAATAAATGACATTCTTGCAGCCAAAGTGACCATACGTCATTAGGCGATGTATTTTCTCTATCCTTATACTTTATCTTCAGCACAGCAGTTCTCTACTGAGCATTAAAGTCATTCCCTTTGCAAGAGCCCGTTTTCGCAACATCAGGAGTTATCTCCATGATGATGAAATGGTGACTGAATAATTGAATATAGCTTCACTGTATGGGTCACAACTCCTGTCACCAAATATGGCAGCAATTATGCAAATACACCAGTAAAATTGTTCGGGTCTAAATACTTCGGCATGTGTCTGCCACTACACGTTTTTCAGGGTATGCATTATCGAGAAAAAGAAATTCCTTACGAGCATTCTCCTCGCGTTTCTTTTTCATTTGACCGGATCAGCCCACGGACACTACCCCTATCTTCTGGGCTTATCACCTGCCGAGGGGTTTTGCAGCGGGTGCTCACCTGAGACCGCCACGAGACATTTCCCAGAGCATTTATGTGGCGACCCTATCGGACTGAGGCTGAACTTTACAGGTACGAAAGGGTGGCTACATGCTGGCCCAACATGGCCGCCGCCGGCCATGTTGGACCACCCAATGTAGCCATCCCGAGAGCCCCCCCCCCNGTACCTGTAAAGTTCAGCCTTAGTCCGGTAGGGTCGCCACATAAATGCTCTGGGAAATGTCTCGTGGCGGTCTCAGGTGAGCACCCGCTGCAAAACCCCTCGGCAGGGGGTGGGTGGGGAGTGACCTAACCGGAGTCTTCTACAACCATGGACCGGATACTCGTATGTTGATTGAGGTTTTGACCACTTCCACTAACTGGAAAAAATTATTTAAACGGGCCCCATTTTCAAAATTTCGCGATTTTTTCCTTCTCCGCGGTATATCACAATTTGGCTAAAACTTGATATGCAGTGTTATGGCATACAGCTGTGATTTTTTCAGCAAATTCCGAGATGGTCTAGCTTTCTAGCAACATTTAGGCCCACTTCACACTATACGAACGTGACGTATATTTATGGACTGTCATTTAACCTACTTCATCTCTAGTCATCACATACTGCCGTTTTGGAACTTACCTCTTGATCATCTTGTACAACTTCTATCGCAGGCGGAGGGACAACGCCAGTCAGGTTGATGTTTCTTTTTATCCTGGTCCAAAACTCCTCTTCTTGGTACAGAGCCTTGTTTCATCAGCTTAAAAGAACTTTGTAAACCCAGCACACTGTTGGCTACTCTTGCATGCTGCGTAAAATAACTGGCCACGTGTTGACGCACAAAAGTAACCCTTACATAACTAAAAGTTTCCCTGGTGCACCGCTTGTGCACCGGATGCACCGTCCATCTTCAATTATGCAACCTGCGCAGGCAAACCGTCCCTATATAAACCACTTGCAACCCCTTTTGAACGACTAATGCAAGGGCACTTGGAAGCCCTCAGTTATTGGCTCTTGCTTCGCTGTACTTTCAGTTGACCTGGAGGCTTCGATGCAGACAGCTGAACTTTTGTGACTGGAGATGTCAGCATTATAAATTCCGACTCATAACACGAGGTAAGTCCGCAGTTATTTGGCTCTGATCACGCTGCATTTCACGCCTCCATTTGATATATAATATTGAAATGATGTTGCAGTTGCATCTGTGCTGTATAAGTCATGGCGGACATCAACACCATTACAAATGCACTGAAGCGCAGCCTAGGTGTGAAGAACCCTGCAGCCAAAGTGGTGGTGCTGTCAATAGAAGCCGGATCCAAAGAAGGCATAGCAACCAGTGCAACTAGCAACTTCTCCATCTACCGAGCCATGGTTGAGGTGGATGGCCGGTTAGAGAAGCACAGTTTGTTCTGCAAGACCATGTACGAGGTCGAAGGGTGTGTCCGGAAATTTGTGACTAGAGCTCGGCTATACCCAACGGAAACTGGGGTGTACCAGGACTTGTTTCCGTACATGGAACAATTTCAGAAGGAAAGGAAAGTGTTGCCTTTGTGCCTTGCTGTGACGGAATTGTACGGTGTGTCTGACAATTGCATAGTGCTGGGTGACCTCATGGCAAAGGGGTTTCGAACCACGAATAAGATTTGCCTCAGCTATGAGGAGGTTGTCATATCTCTACGTGAGCTGGCTAAACTGCATGCGATAAGTAACACACTTTTGTTGTGTAAGGACAACATATTTGACCAGTTCTTCCTGCGAGAAACGGTATTCACCAGTGATATGTTCGATGTAGTGTATCACCTTTTCACTACTTCTTATACAGCCGCCATAAACATGGTCAACAACGTCGATCAAGAGCTAGGGCAGAAAATGACCAAGTATCAGAACAAAGTCTTTGACACCTTGATGGAACAGGTCAGTAGGCACGACAAATCATTTCGGACCATTTGCCACGGAGATTTGTGGTTCAGCAACATCATGTTCTTGTACGACCAAACTGGAGTTCCGGTTGAAGTCAAATTTGTCGATTTCCAAAAGACAAAAGTGGGATCTCTTGCTTTGGACCTGACATTTTTATTGTACACCAGTACCACTCGTGAATTCAGAAAAGCTCATTATCGTGAGATACTTCAAATATATTGCAACGAGTTTCAAAGCACTTTGACTTATCTTGGAGAGTCGCCCATGTTTACAATAGAAGACCTTATGCAAGAGATGAAAGAGGCTCTTCCGTTTGCCGTGACTTTCATGGCATTTTCAATGCCCATGCAGCTCAATGGCGATCCCAAAGATTTTTGCAATATGAATAGTGGGAATCAAATACCACTACTTATTGATATTCCAGACATATGGAAAGAAGCTGATAAATGTGCATCAGATCGTGACAAGAATTCACAGGTTTTTATGGCTCAAAATTTGGCTAGGAATATGTACCACCCGGATGTGCAAAGGAGGATGTTAGAATTCTACCGAGAAATGTCTGAAATGGATATCATATAAGTGCTACATTCACCTGTAGGCCTATCCTATTCTGGGACCTTCCATTAATATGCGTTTATGTAGCCTTGCAGTTTTTAAATCGCATGTATAATAAATCATATGATGTGATATTTACTGCTCTTGAGTGCCACTAAAATATAGCTTGCATAGTTATTAATTGCTTTCTCATTTTTTTATTCTCATATAACATGCACATTGACTTTGTCATATCTATTCCTCACCCCCTGTAGTTCTAGAGAATATAACAACGGAAACCGCTATTAAAACTCTTGCTAACAAACACATTTTTAAAGCAGTACGAGTCAGTAGGTCAGTGCCCCGACGGTATCGACTAACACACCCGACAACTTGAGTAATGTTTTATAAGCGATAAGCATATTCAAAGTTCATTGCTATTCATCGGAGTATCTTGGAAGGAAGGAGGTCAGAGGGGCTGTATATATTTTAATGTAAACGAGGACCGTACCTCCAGGAGAGTCGTTCTCCATTGCAACCAATGAACCAAAAACAAATCAAGGTACAGTACAGTTTGGTATACTTGTTCTAAGCATTCAGTAAACTGTAATACAGTGTAGTATTGTGTAGAATTATTATTAACACAATATTTTCCAACTCGACCAACTCGTAATTGAATGGACCATGTCAATAAGGACACATCCAAATGCGGTGACATACTCGTAACTGTAGCATTACTGCATAAGTGAGAGAGTTGCTATTGTTTGCTATAGAGTAAAAATATCTGACAGTATTGTTTTGCACTTGGTACCAACTTGGTACTCCCTGTGTGCCGGACAATATTGGTTTAACATTGCATATTTTAGGAGTGAATATCTGAATGAAACACACAGTAAATTGTCATTGATGATTTTGTGTGTTTTTGTCACACTGTGATCCTCGGTTATGATTGTATGCCTCGTTTTTCATTTTTTGCTTCAGATCACAATAACTATCATCCATAAGCTCCGAACATCCACCTATACATACAATACAATGTGATCAACTCGAGAACAAAGGATTGTTGGTTTTCTGGTTATAGAACCGGTTTTGACGGAAATAACAGTGATTTAAACACTTCATGTGCTCTAAGTGTTTTCTTCTGCCAATCTCAAACCACCAAGCTATTGTAACATGACATCCTGCATTTGTATATCATATGATGTGTCTTGTATTAACCGGAAACTGATTCTATTATAATACGAAGAAGGGTGAGCTATTTCAACAAGATCCTGTTATATATATATATATATATATATGGGAAAACCCTACATATTGCTCTCCTCATTGTGAACAGTGCTAGTTCGCTACCGGAGACGCTGCACTGGTGAGGACATCACCGTCTTTGTCACTAACATAGGTTTTGTTTAGTTTCATATGTGTTTCGCATTAAGACATTAAATTAATGTTAGATTACAGTGGCTACATGCGCTGTTATTTGTAATGTGCAAAAATTACCTGCAAGATTATTAATTAGTAGGAACTTAGGAACTAATTTTTCATGACTTTTGTTGTTCTACACGTATATGACTTTTTTGACAAGTAAGTGTAACTTACTGTAATGTCTCAAATTTCTCAGAGCAGCAAACCAGAGGATGCAGATCCAGGTTCACACACAAACTTTAGAACAACATAACTTACTATATCCCTGAGCTCTGGTGGAAAGCGTCATACCGAGCCTGGAGGGTGATCAACTAGAAACAACTTCAAACTACTATTCTTCAGGCTCTGTCTTTGAAGTGGGAGGTATGTAACGTGCAACACTAAACTCAATTGGTTATAGTGTATTATAAAAATGAATGAATTAATTTGCGATTTTCCACACTCAAAGAAAATTAATAATGGTATTTCACCGAGGTTCAAGGTCTTATGAGATGTGGGTATAATATTGGGATCATGACACTGCATTGTCATACAACCAGGATTCTGAAGTCACACTGTATGCAATATTAGTCGTATAGAAAGCATCATCGTGTACATACCATTGTAGTTTGATCTGTATTGTATTAATATTATTTGTTGAATAACATTCGGCGGAATTTCTGTCTAGAAAAGTGAATACCGGTACACCTTACACACTTATGTGCATCATAATGCTGCAAATGTCATAACCATTCATAAATTATGCAGTCCGGGACAATCGTGTTCATCTATCTTTCATTGCCTCAAACAATGCGAATGGCATTAGTGTTATAATGACAAATTACGGAAGGTGATCTTCACGCATTATATCTGGCCTCTAATTACCCTCATCTCCACATTCATACAGAATCAGTGCAATGCAACACGCACTATTTCGCCATTGGATCGGAGTTCTCCCAGGTCCATCGACTAAATACTAGACAGGACAAGAATAGTGAAGGAATTTCATATTTTTATCATGGTACTTGATTTTTCATATTTAACTTTCTTTACTTCATGGGCAATTTTGGCCTGGAGTTATTCTTTAAAATATTTTCTTGCTAGGAGAAAATAATATATTGCTGTTTATTAATACTTTACCACGCAATCGTTACTATGCGAAAACTAATCTAGGCTGTTTTTCAATACCATCTGTTATACATATAGGTATTATTTTTTATGTTTATCAATGCACTGTGATTGATTCTGATATTAACTAGTGTATAACTTACATGCAAAAGTGACACACATCATGTTCATGTATAGCTAACAATCTGTCACAAATTAACTGTTATTATCATTTGAATGTCAAAGAACAACAAACAACAAGGCTGCTGGAACAGATGCTGCATGATGTCACAAGGTCCCATTATTTAACAGCTCGGGCATGTATATTGATATAATACATGATTCTGCATTGACATAATGTAGCCTAATGGTTTCAGGACACCAATTTGTAATTTTTATATCTCTCACAAAAATATAGCTCCATTTCTGATCATTTAGGCTAATGCTGCTTGTAACAACTTATCATTTTATGTAATTGCAACCTACCATTAGTTTCACTATGATATCATTGTTTTCCTGTTGAGGTGTCCCTGAAATAATTGAGGGATATGCTAGGTCAGCACTGTAATCCATCATTATGACCTTAGTAGTGTCAAGCTGCATATGTGCTCAGTAGATGACAAAACGTGGAAGCACTGTGTTCAACCTCTCTGTGCATCGTTATTTCTTCAATTTGAAATAATCAAGGTGAGTACGACGACAATTGCACCATTTTCTGGATCAACACCCGAGCAGACTATGTTACGACATTATACCGATTAGTTTCTCGACATTTCTTAGCCCTAATGATGACCTAGAGTTATGACTCATCATGTACATGTGCATTTCTGATATTGGCTAAATTAGTGGCTAAATTAGCAATTATTTTTGTCTTTCACAGAATTCAAGTTGAATCACTCATCATGGATGACATTAATGAAAGCAACATTTATTCCAACATCACAAATGCAGTGAAGGACCACTTGCAGTCCAAAAACCGTGGTACGAAGATCAATGTCTTGTCGATTGAAACCGGATCTGGAGAAGAGCTGGCCAGCAGTGCCACCAGCACTCTGACCACTTGCAAGGTCATAGTTCAGGTCAATAACAACTCGGAGACACATCGAGTTTTTTGTAAGAACGTGTACGATGGGGATCGGCAGTTTGTCACACGTTCCAAAATGTACGAGAAGGAAATTGGAATGTACAAGCAGCTAGTACCGTTCATAAATAAGTTTCAAGAGAGCAGAAACGTAACTCCATTGCCACTGGCTGTTCCCATATTTTATGGTTCATCCAGCAGCCTTTTGTATCTGTTACTGAATGACATCAGGGCTGATGGGTTTCACACCTCGGGAAGAAATTATTTTGACAAAGATGAAGTTGACATATCTGTAAGGGAGATGGCAAAAATGCATGCTATAGGTCATGCCATCACTTCAGTGTACAAGGATCGAATTGTTGAGATGTTTCCTTTCCTGCAAGAAACAATCTTTAGGAAGGAAATGTTCAATGCTTTGTACCACCGCTGGACCAGGATCTATGATGGAGCTATACACTTGGTAAGCTGCATTGACCCACATATTGGCAAGAGAATGACCAAGTACCAAAACAAGGTGTTTGATACATTGTTAGAACAGGTCAACAGATGTGACGAAACATTTCGCACAATCTGCCACGGAGACCTGTGGTTCAGCAACATCATGTTTTTGTATGACAAACTAGGGGTACCCATTGGAGTCAAATTCGTCGACTTTCAAAATGTCAAGGTCGGATCTCTTGCCTTAGATCTGACCTTCTTCTTGTACACCAGCACCACCAGCGAATTCAGAAAAGAGAACTACAGCAACGTGCTTCAAACGTACTTCAATCAATTTCAAAGCACTCTGATTCACCTGGGTATGGACGATATGACACCAAAGTTGACACTTGATGGTCTGAAGCAGGAGATGATGGAAAGCCTACCATTTGCAGTCACATTCATGTCATTCGCCATGCCCATGCAGCTAAATGGTGACCCCAAAACGTTTCAAGCCAACGACCTGAAAACCTGCCAGGAGAACCAGTACAGTTACGAAGTTCCAGATCAGTGGAAGGAAGCAGACAGGACTGTCGGAGACCTGGAGAAGTATGCTCAGATTGTCATGGCTCGGAGGGTATCGAAAAACATGCACCATCCAAGCGTCAAGTACAGGATGTTTGAATTCTACAGGGAAATGGCTGAACAGGGTGTTATTTAAATTACCCTGTTTTGTGTAAGGAAATAATGTAAATTGTACCACACACATTAGAAAAATATGCACGTCAACAATGCCTCAGTATACCGTCAGGAATTCGACATATTTTGCTTCTTACAACATAGTACACTTAATTATGCCTGTTATTTTAATAAATGGCATGAATATTCTCTCAAATATTTTATTTATTTACTTTTCGCAGGGGAAAGGTAGTCTTCATTTTTCTACGGTCTCTTCCTTATGTAATTTTATTGTGTACACCAGTACACGAGTAACAAAAAACTCTTCCTCGTTAGTTTTTGCAGTGCTGACATTCACAAAATTGCGTACTTGTGTGATTGATGGTAGCTATTTTGAACAACATTATTTGGGTTCATATTTATGACTGTGAAAACCTCTTGATTGACAGGAAAATGAAGTATTAAATATACGGTATATATTCTCATGGTCATATAGGCATAGTTCGTTATGAGTTTAGTAGACTACCGTGTTTCCAGAATTTAGCCCACAGCCCCACATCCGGGTCAGCTGACATTCGGGAACTATTCGCGGCCTAAATGGAAAAGTAATGGCCATTTATCATTCGGTTTTTCTGACTTATTAATTGTCGGGTATAGGATCAGCCCTACCAACTTGAAGCACAAGCGTCGCAACATTTCAATCAAGCTGTGAGCTCAGTTCTGAAACACACGGTGTGAATAGGAAACTAACTTGGCACATACCTGTAAGAGCCTGAATATAAAGAGAAATAATCACTCCCAAATCACAGCCCAATTTATTGCCACATTGACACTCAGCCATTGTTCAGCCCCCTATTTAACAATATTTTATGTCTCCTGCAATTCATTTCAACTCCAGCACTGGAAACACCAACGTGAGGTCGACCCAACCTTTCCTAGATTTCTGGGATAATCATCAACTAACTGTCTCTAAGGTACAGTAAAACTTCTCTAAGTCGAACTTCCCTAAGTCGAAGAAAATGAAGGGCTTGGTTGGTCACAATGTAAAAGAATAGGAAATAAACTTCCCTAACTCGAATTTCTACGTATAACTCGAATTTATACGTATAACTCGAATTTATACGTATAACTCGAATTTATACGTATAACTCGAAGTTCTCCATAACTCGAAGTCCAGGCAGGGCCTTAGGAAGGGATATCAATGCATTTTCAGTCTCCCTAAGTCGAAGTCCATGTTGGCGAGTAGGCCTACGGAAAATTTTCTCATTTCCCAGCCGAAGGGTCGAGAGTAGGGCACAAGTACAGAAAGGCTCAATTTCCTGATCTCCGTCTACCAGACGTACCGAAAGAAGTGTTTGACTCGATTGTGACAATTGAATCCATGGATCTAAGAGTAGGCAAATGTCCGAGTGTTTTTTTTACAACAAATCAACGAGGAACATTATAGGTGTGATAGTGAGAGTTATTTTCAAGTTATGAACACCTTTCGTCGCTGGATATAAAGGTATGCTTCCTTATAGAGTTATGTGCTTCAAAAAAAATCCAAACTTCTCTAACTCGAATCTTCTATAACTCGAAGTTTTTTTCCGGTCCCATGGAGATTCGACTTATGGAAGTTTTACTGTATACTGTATACTCTAAGGTAACTCTTAGAGAGTATTACCTTATAAGGCAATAATCTCTAAGGTATACTCTAAGGTAATACTCTCTAAGGTATACTCTAAGGTAATACTCTCTAAGGTATACTCTATAAGGTATACTCTATAAGGTATACTCTATAAGGTAATACTCTCTAAGGTATAATAAGGTAATACTCTCTAAGGTATACTCTATAAGGTAATACTCTCTAAGGTATAATAAGGTAATACTCTCTAAGGTATACTCTATAAGGTAATACTCTCTAAGGTATACTCTATAAGGTAATACTCTCTAAGGTATACTCTATAAGGTAATACTCTCTAAGGTAACTGTGTCTAAGGTAGGGCTTACATGTGTTGTCTGCAATTGGAGTGTATTAACTATATGATTGTTGTCTACCCTACTCAAAAATCATGAAACCTATTTTAAAATGGCAAAATTTACACACAATTTCCTTACTTGTCCAGAGGCTGCCTGGGACATCACCATGGAGTTACAAGGTAACGACTACCTGGCTGAAGTATACAATGCAGTAAAGAAGTACATGCATCTGAACCGTACATCTCGGGTTCAGATCATGTCAGTCGAGATGGGTTTCGCAGATATGATTCACAGTAGTGTCGACAGCACCAAAATTGTCTACAAGATCGTGGCCAGAGTGGGCGATACCTACGAGACACTTCATCTGTTTCGTAAGGGTCTGTGCAAAGACGAAGGGTATCTGAGAACCTTTTCCATTCACGCTCAGGTGTATCCAAAAGAGATTGGATTTTACAATGAGTTGATTCCATTCATAAAGATGTTTCAAGAAAATGAAGGGTTGGCTACATTGCCTTTGAGTGTTCCGGAGCTTTACGGGGCTGAAAGCAATCCGGAATTTTCTTATCTGATCCTGCAAAATATTGAGTACGATGGGTTTAGAAATTCGGGAAGGTCATTTCTTGACTATGAGGAAGTTCTTTTGTGTGTTCGTGAGCTGGCAAAAATTCATGCTGCAGGTCACGCACTATTGTCTGTTCATAAGAATCAACTTTTGGAAATGTTTCCTTTTCTTGAAGAAGCCATAAACCACAAGAAAGCTTTTGGAGTAACATTTTATGTATGGGTTAAGTGCTATGAATTTGCAATAGAGGCTATTAAAAGCGCTGATAGTGTGCTGGGTATGAAAATGGAAAAGTACAGAGGCAAAGTTTACGAAACTATTTTGCAGCAAATGAACCGAAACGACCGTTTTCTTATGGGGTTAAGTCATGGTGATTTGTGGTTCTCCAACATAATGTTTCGTTATGAGAAAGAGGTCGCAGTTGATATTAAGTTTGTGGATTTTCAGAAGTTGAGGATTTCATCAGTTACGACCGATTTGACTTTTTTTTTGTATACCAGTACGACCCGTGCTTTCAGAAAGCTTCACTACCGCGTTGTTTTGTATTCCTATTTGGTCAGTTACATAGATACATTGCGGTATATGGGGGTAAAGGTATCACTAGAATTGACTCTAGATTATTTGATGCAAAAAATGACAGAAACTCTTCCGTATGCAGTAACGTTTTTGTCATTTACTATGCCCATGCAATTAATGGATGACTACTCCAAAGGCTGTGGAGTCCATATTGAGCATAGTATGGCAGATGCATTGCACATTCCAGATCAGTGGAAAGAGTTGGATCAGTCAACAGAGGAGCACTTGAAGTTGGATCAAATCGAAATGGCTCAAAATTTGTCACGAAATATGCATTGCGACATTGTGAAAAGTAGAATGCTGGAATTTTATCAGGAGATGAACGACTTAGGAGTTATATGAATGGTCAATGTGGTAATTATTGATGATCTAGTGGATGTGCAGACCTGAAATTCAGAACCGTCAGAGTCACTTTTTTTTGGCCAAAAATGAATATGCTTTGCACTCTTGTACTTGTAGGTGTTTGGAGAAAAATCATGAGCAAATATGGAATCGCATATTCCTTTGGATTGCATCCTGTACCATTATGGTAAAGAAGGTTACCGGTACTTTGTTTAGTAGCAGCACTTTATGCGACATTATGTTACATAACGTAGTTCTATTGTTCTGCCTGCTGTACAGTAATTTTGCTTTATGTGCCATCAGTACAATAAGCCTGTTTCATTAATATTTGTGTATCAGACAGTTACACTGCCTTATTTACATACTTGTGCCACTATGACGTTTGACAATATTGTAAATAAAATGTTTCCAAAATAACACTATACAGTTTGAATCCCATGTTTCCAACCCTGATAATTTTCAGTGAGATTTGCGACCTTTTATTAACATTGGCAATGACATGAATCCATTTGCATTAAAAGTCAGTGATTTAACTCAATGTTTGCAGGCCACGTACCTCTGCTGTGGTAGTGTTGTCAATATTATTTATGCCAATACTTTATGATGAGGAAGATGAGATAAGTTGCAAAACAATTATATTATTATAACAATGGCTGTTTTAGTTACCCCTCTGCATACATTGTTTCTCTTTATCTACTACAAACAATAGCCTATTGCCACTCACAACCTCTATTCCCTTTATTTGGAGAGGACAGTCATGGTGTAAGCTTGCACAATGACAAAGAGAGACTTACAATAATACAGGGCGGACCTTATTGTTTTTGACTATATTATTATGGTACATCAACCTCAATAGTTATTATTCCCGTTTATTTTCGAGAGTACGGTTATGGCAACTACGAGGCTCATCATAGTGCAGGAAACATCGCCGTTCACTGTGAGACGTACCGTAAGGAAATTGGCATGTAAAGTGCAGAGAGATGATTCTATTTATGGATAAGTTACAAAATGATCGGGGAGTGAAACCTTTGCAATAATTGGCTGTACCTATAGTTTTACGTGGCAAGAAATGAGTCGCACATACTGTCATTTATGATATACGAGTTATGTTGTGTGTTCTTTTAACTCGGCTATTGTGATGTGACAATATGAACAATAGGTTTTGCTTACAACATAACATTTTGTTGATGACTTCTTATTATGCGCACTATACAGAATTACCACGCACTTCAGACAACCCAGTGAAAATTTAGGCTCGGGATGATGTGTTGGTCATATCCTGAATTTGGCCGCATTTGACACCGACACATAGCAACTCGATGTCTTTCCAGGCATATCATCGCAGTGAGTGACGTTAGGGTATGAGAGTGAACATCCGGTATATCTGGGTAATTTCCCGTCTGTCAACAAAGCACGCAAAACACACGTGAAATAACTCAATACTGTACATTGTGTTCACACAGCATCTGATTGGTCGTCTCTGAATTTATTATTTCTATCTCTTCTTATATGCAAATGACGGCTCCATTATAATAGTAAATATCTACTGTATATAAGCCGACCTTCATATGGAAAAATCCATGTGGGCTTCCATCTTCAGTGTCGCACAGTATTGCAGTTCTGTACTCCACAGTGGAGAGTCCATTGCGATTGTTTCGCTGAGCAAGATCAAAGAAGTCTGCAGGGAACAAGTTAACTGGATATCATTCGCTATTTTACTGACACTGCCGGTAAACGATTTAATATATTTACCTCTTATTAAGCTATGGAGTGTTTGTCTTATTTAACTGATTAAGGGAGATTAAGGGAAATGCATTCCGCTCTGTATTTTAATCAAACAGTAACTAGGATAGCTATAAAGGAACACTGCCCATATTATCATCATTTTTTTCCTTATAAAAAGATTGTGAGCATCACGCATCACCATGTATGGCAGAAAGTGCAACAACTTCGCCATCATCAGTAATGCCTTGCGAAAGAAGCTGGAGCTGACACGTCCTGGATCTCGAATTGAGACCATGTCCACTAAATTTGGTTCAGGAAACAATCAAATGGCCAGCGGAGCCATGGGGACACTCACCAGCTACAGTGTTGTTGTTAAGGTGGACGACAGCTGCGAGACTTACCATCTTGTGTGCAAGGAAATGGTGGAGAAGGAAGGGTTTCTTCGAGATGTTGCCAAAGATGCACAGTTGTATCCAAAAGAAATTGGAATGTATAAGGAGTTAATTCCATTTATGAACAAGTTTCAGAAAAATATTGGAGTCACTCCCATATCTTTGGCTGTTCCAGAATTTTATGGAGGTACACTTGGCCAGGATTCGTCATTCTTAATTATGCAAAATATTGGTGAGAGTGGGTTCAAAAATGTAGACAATAAGTACTTAGGATATGAGGAGGTCATGCTGTGCGTTACTGAATTGGCCAAAATTCATGCCCTGGGCCATGGACTCATTTGTGCATATGACCAGGAGCATCTTTTGAATTTACTTCCATTTCTTCGAGATACTCGTTTCGTGAAACAACATTTTGGTTACTCATTTTACTTATGGCATGAATGCTATGAATATGCGATAGACATGATCAAAAGTATTGACCATGAATTGGGAATAAAAATGGAAAAGTATCGCAATAACTCGTACGATACAATTTTACAGCAAATGAATAGGTATGACCATTTTCTACAGACGGTAACGCATACGGATCTGTGGTTCTCCAATATGATGTTTAAGTATGAAAAGTGTGGAATTGCCACTGAAGTTAAATTACTGGACTTTCAAGCGATTCGATTGGGATCTGTTACGACTGATTTAACATACTTTATGTACACATGCACAACACGTGATTTCAGAAACATTCATTACCGTAACGTACTTGAGTCTTATCTTACCAGTTACAAAAGCACTTTGAAGCACATTCATATGAACATATCTACATCATTGACTTTGGATTATCTGATGCAGAAAATGAAGGAAACACTTCCTTTCGCAGTTGCATTCATGTCATTCGCTATGCCCATGCAATTAATGGACCGGGATGATGCTTTAGACAAAATTCCTGAAGTAAGCATTAAAAATGGTTACTCCATAAAACAAATTCCAGAGCAGTGGAAGGATGCAGATCAGAAAACAGACAAAAAATCAAAGATCGAACAAAAGACATTGGCTAAGAACTTGTCACATATCATGTGCTCTTCAAAAACTGCGAAGGAGAGAATGCTGGAATTTTATAGAGAAATGGGTGACTTAGGAATTATATGAACTATTTTTTGCTCAATGCGTAGCATATTCGTGAACATAATTAAGATTACACGTATAGTTTCGGTTTCACTTAAGCCATCAGCAACTGACCTGAATTCTTTCGCTTCAAGCTACATATACCGGTACCTTTCATGTTATTAATGACATCACAGACTATAATGACCTCATTCTCTGGAGAAGCAATAGTAACTACTATACTAACCCTCAGATTCAATAGTGCCAAGCTCTTGATAGTACTCATGCAGCAGAACGCCTTGCACATGGATTAGTTTGAACTTACACAGAGTAGTTAACAATATTCTCAAACCTGACAGAAATCTAGGTAAATAATGATATTCTTAAGTCCTATTGAAATATTGGTGGAATAAATTATTAATCCATCACTGATGTTGCATGATCTCTTGTCGTAAATTAGGTGTACACATTACGTCCAGTTTTTAAATATGCTTATCTCTGGTTCAACACTCTTGTTTCTGACGAGTTGTCTAATTAATAACAATTACGTGCACCATATGGTACTGTACACCCTCTTTCCTATTCCGAGTATTAGTAGGCCTAAACTTTTTATTGAAATGCTGATACCCTGATGTATGATGACGAGAAACAAAATTGCCCCTCAACAACCCATTCCGCCTTTATTGTATTGTATTGTATTTTGTCGCACAAGTGAATAATAAATATTCAATTAACATCTGTTAAATTTATTAGAACTCCACTCCTCCGTTGCTTTATTCAAGACAATCATGGCAGCAGCTATTGTATCAGATACAACAATGTTTCTGGCCTACTTGGTGGATATGTAGGTGCTTGACTGTCATAATAATTATACTGGCTGCTGCTTTCATTTTCCTAAAGACAATGCAAACGCCATATCGCACATGCTATGGTGACAGCGAAGGGATTATAATAGCAAATGCAATAGAAAGTACTGTATAATATGGCTATTCCCCTTCACCATTACACATTCTGTATTAGAGTGAATAGGTTTATTAAGTTCCACTGCGGCCGTCAACCGGACCACATTCTACACTATTCAGACTGGTACAGCACATAAAGAGGTCGTCTGTTGCATTACCACGAGTGTTAGAAAGAGTTATCTATAATTGAATCGGTCATTTGGAAAAGGGGTCATCTCCAGCGCATTTCCAGAGGATATGACACCTTTTCAAAATGACCGATTCAATTATTATTATGACAGACAATTCCAAGTAGGATGTAACACCTGATTCCTTCGTGATGTAATTATTGCCTCTTCTCACCTCACAATACACCCAACTGTAATTATTGACGACATACGAATCATGAGATACATTGTACGCAGTTGTTACATAGTAGTCAGTTTGTAATAACGACAGAGGACATAAATAATCAGATATCTCACTAATATACTTGTACACTCACAAATCTAATGACTGACCGGTTGTTTGAGTCGACCTAAAGACAATAGCAACACCATTTGTTTAAATGTCAGCAGAATTATAATAACCAATTGCACCTAAGGTAATCAGAGCACATAAAAGGTTTCCTCATCGCTTTCATTCCCAGCACTGCAATTTCCGCATTCGAGTGATTACGTTGCACGGTTGCTGTGAACTGGAAGACACTCTTCACTGTCATCGACAGTTGTAGTCCAAGAGGTCGTCTTGCTGAGCACAAGGTAATATAGGACAATGTGATGTCCAAAAATAAGTACCTTACTAGATTTTATCTGTTCAGATTACATTCGTACGTTCATCGCCTAAATGTATGTACATTGTAACTGTCACACCGAGGTGTCACAAGTTCTCTCTCTTGAAGCAGAAAACCGAGAGCCTGCATCACGATGGATGATTGGAAATGCGACAACTTTGCTATAGTCAGCAACACCGTCTTGAAGAAACTGCAGATGACACGCCCTGGAGCTCGAATAGAGATTGTGTCCACTAAGTTTGGTACAGGAAAGAACCAAATAGACAGTCTTGGAGCCATGGGAACACTCACCACCTACATGGTTGTTGCTAAGGTGGATGAGAGCTGCGAGACTTACCATCTTGTATTCAAGGAAAATATCATAAAGGAAGGGATTCTTCGCGACATTGCTAAAGATGCACAATTTTACCCAAAGGAAATTGGAGTGTATAAGGAGTTAATTCCATTCATAAACAAATTTCAAAAAGATGTGGGAGTCACTCCATTGCCATTGGCTGTTCCGGAATTTTATGGAGGTACACTTTCCCAGGATTATTCATTCTTAATTATGCAGAATATTGGTGCCAGTGGGTTCAAAAATGCAGGTCGGTACTTAGGATATGATGAGGTCCTGGTGTGCGTCACTGAACTTGCCAAAATTAACGCCCTGGGCCACGCACTCATTTCTGAAAATGGCCAGGAACATCTCCTCAAGTTATTTCCATTTCTAAGAGATGAAATTTTCGTCAAGCACCACTTTCTGTACTCCTTTTATTTGTGGTCTGAATGCTATGAACATGCAATAGATATGGTTAGAAGTGTGAACTATGAACTAGGCACAAAGATGGGAAAATATCACAACAAGTCGTATGATATAGCTTGCCAACAGATGGCCAGATATGACCAACATCTTCAGGGGTTGAATCATGCTGATCTGTGGTTCTCAAACATGATGTTTAAATATAACAACAATGGAGCAGCCATTGACGTAAAATTTCTCGATTTTCAAACAATTCGTTTGGGATCAGCTGCGACAGATTTAACATATTTCCTGTACACAAGCACAACACGTGCTTTCAGAAACATTTATTACCGCGAAGTACTTCAGGCTTGGCTTACCAGCTACAAAAGTACTCTCACCCACATTCATATGAACATATCGCCAACACTGACTTTGGATTACTTGATGCAAAAAATGAGGGAAACCCTTCCTTACGCAGTTGTATTTATGCCCTTCGCTATGCCCTTGCAATTAATGGACGGGGGCAAAGATGCTCAAGACAAAATGCTTGAAGTAAGTGTCAAAAATGATCATTCCATACAAGTGCCAGAGCATTGGAAAGATGCGGATCAGCAAATGAACGAAAAATCAAAATCGGACCAAATGAACCTGGCGATGAACTTAGCCCATATCATGTACTCTTCAAATAATGTTAAGGAAAGAATGCTGGAATTTTACACAGAAATGAGCCACTTCGGAGTTATTTGAACTCTATATTATGTTCGTCACGCAGGCTATCTTAAGCGCCTGCCATGCAGTACTCCAGACCCACTTTATAGAGGGCTAATTCCACGCGTGACTTACACGACATGACACTCAGTTTATGCTTAACTTTAAATTTTTTTAAAGCACAAACTTAGCATTTAAGGAAACGGTGTTTAAACCTAAATATATTATGCACTTTGTATCTAAGTGTTAATTAATGTTTTGATTTTAACAGTCGCCCAGGAAGAAATGAATGAAGGGAAAACACCTGCCAGTATACCCCCGTCAACTGTCTGTCTTTCTGTGTGTCCGGCCACCAATGCCATCTGTGGTCCTGCTACTCCAACACCTTGAACCTGTTCCGCCTGTATAACGGCAACCGTCATTTGCCTGCCATCTGTATTCAACTCCCACCACCTCCATCCTCTCCCGGCCAGGGGGTGGAGCACAGATGGCAGGCAAATGACGGTTGGCAGGCGGACAGACAGACAGACAGACAGACTCACAAACGGCTTTATTTATATAGATTCATCCAGTTCTTGTGTGATAGAAATCACAGTTTACTGCATGAAAAACACTAGCTTACTTGTTGAATTATGAAGATTCTTATGGAGACTTGAACAAAAAAAATTGCACACCCGCCATATTGGAAATAAATGTATGCGACAATTCTGTAATATCCGTTCAAAAATAAAAAAATACACAATCTCAGTTTTCAGCCAATACCATAATATCATATCAATTATTTATTTTAAAATCTGACCCTGATGTATACTTTTGCATGGAATTAGCCAGAGCTAATTGTGTACATACTTGAGGGGAAGGAACCTGTCAATAAAGAGAAGTACCCATTCATCCTATCGCTCTATTATCCCTCTAGCTCTAGGTCGTCGGTATTGTTATGCAATGTGATGCTTGCTCTTCAGAAAGAGAATGTTCAATTATGTAAGTGCAGAAAAAATTCCCCATTCACATAGTCCCTCAAGGAAGGGCTCAAACACAATGTCTGCAGATATATATTTCCGGATAATCCACTTCAACGGCAGACCTCTTTAATTTGTTCATTATTTCACTAGTTCTTCACATTTAAAAAGCAGGTGTCACAAAGTCTACCACAAGGCTCATAGGATACGATGTGCCCTTCTTCTTACCCAACTAAGAACAGGTTATATGAAAATACACATTTAAAATAAACATCACGTAATAACTATGCATAATAATAGGAGATTTTACATATTTGCTTTCATACCTCCATTATCCTTCTCCCTATGCGAAGCACATGCTTTATCAGTACCGGTAATGATAACAAGTTTTTTTTTCCCAAGCGTTACAGTACTTCAGGATAACTCACAGTGTGTAGAAAAATTGTTTCAAATATACTTTTGTTCAAACCGAAAATCCTACTTAAATATCACATACCGGTAGTTTAAATGTCATAAATGTAAACGTTGCTCTTCCATTCACTTCAACAATGTCGCGCATCATGAGCAATGAACACCTCTATGCAGTTGCATTGTCGCCATACCTGCCATGTGAATGACAAGTACTGGCACAATGTGCCCTGCTATACATATGTAGTGAGTGACTCGTGGGAGTTCCCCCATCCACCTGATATTTTCGTCGACACACTTTTTCGTATATATGTAGCCTATATCCTGATGTATGATTATAATAATCCAATACCGACCAGGTCCATCTCAATTTATTAGACCTACAGTTTTGATATAACTTACAAGAAAAAAACCAAAATTAATGTCCTTATTTTTACGTTCAATTATAATGAATTATTACAGCTCCTTGTGTATCGCCTCTCTCATAGGTAGTGACAAAACAATGTCGCTTGTGTATAATGTTGTACAAGTAAGTATTGTGGAATATTGGCTTAAAGCAGAGCTTGTGACATTCTGTACCTGATTAATTATAATTGTGAATTATTACCAAGATATAGCTGTTAGCCTGTTACAGGATTTAATTCAGTGTCATGTTAGCTCGTTGTAATAAACTCTTTCTGTAGTCATCAATAATTATCCAGACAGCCAACCCCAAGAAGGATGTAATATTGATACCGTCGTGATATAACTATACTGCGTCTGCGCATCTTAAAATACACCCAACTGCACAGATACTGATTGTATCATGCGAGGCACTGATTCTATGCAGCTGTTGCATGCATAGTAGACCTATCAGTTTATACTAACGGCAGTGGATATAAATACATGTAATCCGACATTTACAGCTAATAATATGCACTTCGCGTGAGTGACACGCGACGGTTGTTTGTGCCCGCCTACAACGACAATGCAACGGCACTTGTTTTAATGTCAGCAGAAAGGTGATCAGAACACATAAAACGTTCCCTCGTCGCTTTCATCTCAAGCAGTGCAATTTTCGCATTGGACCGATTAAGTTGCACTGTTGCTGTGAACTGGAGGACACTCTATAGTCTATATACACTGCCCTCGACGGTATAGCCCAAGAGGTCGTCTTACAAGGTAACAAGACTTTTTGATGTCCAAAAATCATCACCTTACTAGATTTTATCTTGTTCAGATTACATTGGTTCCTAACGTTGATGTGATTAAGCCTAAATGTACCTACTGTACATTGTAACTGTCACACCGAGTGTCACAAGTTCTCTCTCTCGAAACAGAAAATCGAGAGCCTGTATCACGATGGATGACTGGAAATGCGACAACTTTGCTATAGTCAGCAACACCGTCTTGAAGAAACTGCAGATGACACGCCCTGGAGCTCGAATAGAGATTGTGTCCACTAAGTTTGGTACAGGAAAGAACCAAATGGCCAGCGGAGCCATGGGGACACTCGTCACTTACAATGTTGTTGCTAAGGTGGACGAGAGTTGCGAGACCCATCATCTTGTGTACAAGAAAATGGTCGAGAAGGAAGGGTTTTTTCGCGATGTTGCCGCATATTCACAGTTTTACCAAAAGGAAATTGGGATGTATAAGGAGTTAATTCCATTCATAAACAAATTTCAAATAGATGTGGGAGTCACTCCCATACCTTTGGCTGTTCCGGAATTTTATGGAGGTACACTTGCCCAGGATTATTCATTCTTAATTATGCAAAATATTGGTGCTAGTGGCTTCAAAAATGCAGACCATAAGTACTTAGGATATGATGAGGTCATGGTGTGCGTCACTGAAATTGCTAAAATTCACGCCCTGGGCCATGCACTCATTTCTGAATATGACCAGGAACAACTTTTCGAGTCATTTCCATTCCTAAGAGATACAGTTTGCGTCAAGCACACCTTTCGTTACTCCTTTTACTTATGGTCTGAAAGCTATGAACATGCAATAGACATGGTCAGAAGTGTGGACTATGAATTGGGCACAAAGATGGGAAAATATCATAACAAGTCGTATGATATACTTTGTCAGCAGATGACCAGATATGACCAACATCTGCAGGGGTTGACCCATGCGGATCTGTGGTTCTCAAACATGATGTTTAAATATAACAACAATGGAGCAGCCATTGACGTAAAATTTCTGGATTTTCAAACAATTCGTTTGGGATCTGCTACTACAGATTTAACATATTTCCTGTACAGCAGCACAACACGTGCTTTCAGAAACATTTATTACCGCGAAGTACTTGAGGCTTACCTTACCAGCTACAAAAGCACTCTCACCCACATTCATATGAACATATCGCCATCACTGACTTTGGATTACTTGATGCAAAAAATGAAAGAAACCCTTCCTTACGCAGTTGTATTTATGTCATTCGCTATGCCCATGCAACTAATGGATGGAGACCCCAAAGATGCTCCAGAAAAAATGATTGAAGTAAGTATCAAAAATGATCATTCCATACAAGTACCCGAGCACTGGAAAGATGCGGATCAGCATATGAATGAAAAATCAAAGTCGGAACAAAAGAACCTGGTGCTGAACTTAGCTCACATCATGTACTCTTCAAATAATGTGAAGGAAAGAATGCTGGAATTTTACACAGAAATGAGCCACTTCGGAGTTATTTGAACTCTATATGTTCGTCACGTGTTTATCCTGACTCTATTTGCACTTGACCCAGAACCACTGTCTTAACCTCAGCCTGTTATGCTATTATAGTGTTCACCTGTTGGTACTGGTAATAAAAAAGTTTAAAAAATAATTGTAGTGATGACATGTATTCCAAGGCACTATCTGTTGTATTGCATTTTTAAAATATTTATTCCAGGGTGTATTTTCTATTTGACCATCCTATGGCCTTCCTGTGTACTGGGGACTTACGCAAATTCGGAGAATTACACCTTACACCATATGTCCACCTTGTTTATGTAGGCCGAAAGCTATTATGGTTCTTCTCATCTGATTCTGGAGAACATTATGGGTAGTGGGTTTCATAACGCCACCAGTACAGTTCTAAGCTACGAGGTCATGCTATGCGCTCGTGAACTAGCCAAAATTCATGCTGTAAGTCACGCACTCCTCTCCATTCATAAAAATCAGCTATTGGAAAGGTTTCCCTTTCTCAAAGAAACAATATACCGAAAGGAAACATTTGGTTTGACATATTACTTGTGGACGCAGTGTTACCAATCAGCAATGGACATGATCAAAATCAATGACCTTAAATTGGGCATGAAAATGGAAAAGTACAGCAACAAAACATACGACACAGTTTTGCATCAGATGAACAGATGCGATGATTTCTGATCCACTCCGACTTGTGGTTTTCCAACATGTTGTTTAAGTATGACCAAACCTACAAAGGGGGCAAGGTAGTTTAGTGGCTATGCTACTGGCCAGCCAGGCAGGTCTGGGGCTCAAATCCTGTTTCCATCACCTTCACTTGATCAGGTCTTTTTCTGCCTTTCACCCGACATGTCCAGGCACACCTGCACTCCCTTCTCTGCCCAGGGCCAAGAGAAAAGGTCTGGTATTTAAGAGGGTCAGAAATGACTGGAAACCATTTAAGAGCGCCCTCCCTTGGGAATCGCCCCTGCTGGCTCTAGCATGGGATAGAAAAACAAACAAACAAACAATCAAATCTATAAGTGCAATTTCAGAACTCCAGATGCCAATGTGTCCAAAAAGTTGCAGGTTATGGGTTGAGGGGAGTATGGGTCAGTTATGTATTGATGGTCACATAAGTGGGCACAACAAAAAGATACCACATAATACTAAAAACTTTATTATCCATTTACAATTAATCTGTACATTTGTATAGCTGAAGCCTGAAGTGATACCTGAAGTGAGAAGTTGGCAACTCCCTCTCTAGTTCACACATCTGGCCTTATAAAATTACTTGTAAAAGATATATAAAATCAATATGACACAACATTTTAAACATCATTTGACACATTATTTTAAAAATACTGCAATGAGAAACAAAATCAAACAGATACTGTAATTCCACAAAATGCACGTCAACGCCGCACCTTGCGGGTTCGCAACACTCTGCATGGCTCCTCCTCTGTAACGTCACACTGAAAGATAAGCATGGTGTCAAATATCCATCCATGAAAAAAATGCAATAGGAACAAACAATTCCTTACAGGAGATGCATCAAGCAAGTTAGGCTCTTCTGTATGGAGCTTTCTTGTACTTTTAGACATAGAAGTCGACTGCTGAGGCTGGGGTGGGGTCTTGAATGGTACTGAATTCTCGACCTCCTCGTCACTCTCCTCGGGCCTGTGCTTTATGCGGCCACGTCTAGCACGGCTGTTGAAATAAAGTTGCCAATTAGAATCTGGCACAGTTTATCAGGAATGGCTGAGGAATTCACTTGACAGTACAAATTTCCCTAAGAAAATGCTAACTACTACCAAATAATTATTTGCTATTTATTTTGCACATGTATTGTAACCCTTAAGTCTGAAATATATTACAGATTCACATTTACACAGCTCTTTTTACTGCTACATGGTGCTTGACCATCAACAACTTCATGTAAAATTGTCAAGCCTTACTTACCTGGTGCTTGCACCCAAATCACATTCGCCATTCTTCTTTCCCTTGGCAGCCTTCTTTAGTTTGTGAGCCTTTGTCTTTTCCTCATCCGACTGAGGCAGGTCCCTCTCGTCTGTCTCAGATGCAGACACTGCCATCCTCCCACTTCCATTTACGCCTGCAGCACAGGCCATCTCATCCCTCCTCGGAGTGTTGTGCAGCACACGCGCCAGCTTGATGTTCTCCTCCTTCAGGCACCTGACTTCTTCATGTTTCTTCTTCAGGCAATACTCGTAATGTGCAACGAGCTGGTTGCGGTTCTCCGTGAAGCTCTCTAACTCCATTTCAACATTTTCTTTTTCATGTTTGTTCAGCTCCAGATCTTGAATTGTTTTCTCAAGCTGCTCCTTGAGCACCTGCACAGATCCACTGTGGAAAGCTACGGACTGATTCAGATCTAATCGACAAGACTCAGCATGTGCCTTCTCCTGCCTGGAAGCACAAGTTATAAATAAGAACACTTCTTTATTTTCAAGTATCGGTACTTCTGAAGATCTCGGCAGAAAAAAGCACGAGGCCCACCTTAATTTAACTTGTAATTCTGCAATTCGCTCTTCTTTCTCCTCTTCCACTGCCTTCCTCCTCTCCAAGGCAGCAGCGTTATCTTTCAGCAAAGTCTTGATTTCTGATGGTGAAATGTGCATAGCATTATTAATACGAGAGAATAAAACTTTGCAAAAAAAAAACTGACCAGCTTCTAGTTTGGATGATTCTGCTTGCCACTGCACTTCCGCTTCCTGTGGGCCAAAGAGAACAGTATAAATTGTCAATGATAGCAGTAAATCAACTACAGATTTATTCTTCAATCGAACAACCCTGCAATGGGGTACTAGTAGCCTGTTCACTGAGTAGTACAGGCTCAACAAAATTCTTTCAAATGGTTTCTTAATGGATTTCACCACTTTTATACCTCCACTAACTTAAAAAAAAAAAAAAAGCCTACCGAAATCTGACTTGGGGGAAGTGCCTGAGAATAGAATATCGTCGGCCGGCGATCAAAACCTCGTAACTCCATTTTGCGCGAAAATGGACTTATGAGTGAGGTCAGTCGAGAAAATAATCACCCGTGTATACGCTCAAATCCTCGTACCTCCAGTGACATCACAATGACATCTATTGACCAATTCTGAAACATGAATTGTTAGCATGAACAGAAACATGATTTTACAAAATGTTTTTTGTCCCTCCTGTAAAATTTGGTCTTGAGGAGTTACGAGGTTTTGATCACCGGCCGACGATATGTCAAATTCAAGTAATGACTCCCTCTAAAAAAACAGTTACAAACCTTACGGGTGAATATATGGTGTAGTATATCGATTTGTATGTTTACGAGGGAGAGGAAACCAAATATGCAACTTAAAATGTGATTTGACCTCACGACATAAGTCTTTCACCTAAGCTCCTCTTGACCTGGAATCTTGGACAGTACACCAGCCGATGTATGCCAGCTGGCACTTAATCACATGGCATACAGTCAGTGACTAATCTGTGGAAGAATATCATAAACGAAGATTTGACCAGATATGGATTATTTTCACATCGAATAACAGTAGTATAAAGCAGTAAGAAATCTATATCAATGAACAAGCATTTTGACATAAATGAAGCTGAAAAACATAATCATGCTGCTGATACTTAATTGTATTGATACAGTTTAAAATGCAATGAAATATTGAACGATACTCCCACGTATCTGTGCATCATCACATTTTCAGAAATTCATCATACTAGTAGTCAGTGGTGTCACTGGAATAATGAATTTGCCGATTTGAGCATGTTATCCCATTACACTGACCACACACCAAGTTACATTTATACATCGAAACAATTAAAAATGTTTAATGTATATTCCATAAAATAACCAGTAACATTAAGTGTTTTTTCCATGGAGCATTTTTTGGCGGCCATTTTGTGATGTCAAATCACATTTTAAGTTGCACATTTGGTTTCCTCTCCCTCGTAAACATACAAATCGATATACTACACCATATATTGAGCCGTAAGGTTTGTAACTGTTTTTTTAGAGGGAGCATTCTTGGCAGTCATTACTTGGATTTGACATATTCTATTCAGGTACTTTCCCAAGTCAGATTTTGGTAGACCTCTTTTTTTTTTTTTAAAAAAAGAAGTTTAGTGGAGGCATGAAAGTGACGAAATCCGTTGAGAAACCACTTGAAAGAATTTTGCTGAACCTGCATTGGATATTTCTGTTTAATGATCGGACTACTTACCTTGGTCTGGGATTTGGGTAATTTGCACACGAATAGCTCAACCAATACATATAAACATGCATTCCACCACTTTTCAGAAGCAAAATGTCATTACTCGATAAATAATAGGGGGTTCAAAATTCATTCTGAGATTAGCGGGGAAAGGGGGGGGGGGGGGGNGTCCTAAAAGCACACTCCCACTCCTGCTTATCACCAGTGACATCAGCAGACTGTTGCCTGGCGGTCGTTCGATTTGGCTTATTTACTGGTGGTCCTGTTTGATTCAGGGCTTTACTGGTGGTTGTTCGAATCCATTGTTAGGCAACAAACTTCGGAACAAAGCAGCCAGGTGCATTCCTGCCTCTGCACCGATCTGTTTAGCTACAGTGACGTCAGAGAGCAATACGATACAGTTTAATTATCATTATCTTAGATCGATCATAGCTTGAAAACTAATACAGGAAAACTTCTTTAAGCTGAACTTCCCGAAGTCGAAGTTTCTATAAGGTTCTATAGAAAATTATGAGCTTGGTTGGTCAGAATATAAAATAATAAGAATTAAACTTCCCTAACTCGAATTTTTATAACTCGAAGTGCAGGCAGGGGCTTACGATGGATATTGATGCATTTTCAGTCTCCCTAAGTCAAAGTTCATGTTGGTGAGTACGGAAAATTCTCATTTCCCAGCCGAAGTAGGCCACATGTACAGAAAGGCTTTCCTGATCTCCATCTACCAAAAGAAGTGTTTGACTTGATTGTGACAATTTATTGAATCCTTTATTAAGAGTGAGACCTGATATAAGAGTAAGTAAATGTCCATAATGGAGTTTTTTTTTACAACAAAACAATGAGGAACATTGAAGCGTGATAGTGAGTTATTTTAGACTTTTTTCAAGAAAGAAAGTCTTATAGAATGGATGTCTGTCTGTCTGTGGACAGGCATCACACAGATAAGACACTCGTGCTATAAGATTTCCTCCCCCCCCCGATTTTTGGGTTCCAGGTTCACTCTATCTGCCCCCTCCCCCAGATCACCCTTCCTCCTTCCCTCCTCCTACAAAAAAACTTCACAATACACTTCAGTGAGAAAAGTTGAACTTTTCTTCTGCAACCAACTTCACGAAGTCTGGTGTAGGCGAAGTTGTGACAATTTGCAAGCAGGCTTCCAAATGGGCTTATGACAGATAGTTTCGGTAATTATTATTTTTGATCATGTCCTCTGTGTCCACTTTCTTCCTATTCTTCACGGGTGCCCCAAACTACCCTTTCGACTCACACCACACAAGAACTGTACAGTGTTTCCGCAAAACGTTGTAAGTACCATGTTGGACGAAATTCACCTTCAGTGTGCATTTGGTTGTATGTACCTTGCTCGAGTTACTGGTGAAGTGGCGAGCAGGCGAGCCTACAAAATCAGTGGCGGCCAATAGTGGGCCACAGAGCGAGTCTTATTCATCCATGGCTGTGTATCTAAAAAAAAACTCTCTCCTGAAAAATTTGTGAATCGGTACTTACAACGTTTTGCGGAAACACTGTACTGATCACTTGGAAAACCAGCGAATATCTGCACCAAGACCTCTGAGAAGTCCCAATGTAGAACCAAGAATGAGATAAAAGGAAATGCGGCTGATAGTTTCTGTCCTTTCCCAGTAGTGGGCTAGTAAATGGATCTCATGGTAGCCTACCCCTTTTATACAAACTATGGCGAGTCCGTTCAAGTAGGGGTCATCTCTTGGAAGTGAAAACATGTACAGAAAGGGTCAAGGGCCTATCTTAGGCAGGACACGTTGAAACATTTTTCCATTTGTGATATGACAAAATTGCACATTGGTCCATCAGTTGAATAGCCCTGGTCTAAAAGATGGGTTTGATAGGATAGATTTTTTAAAGAGGAAAGGGGCGGTCTGGGGGTAGGAGGAGAGAGGGGGAATAGGGTAAGTCCACTTATGGCCGAAAATGAGTTACGGGTGGTTTCAGTTTCAGTCCCAGTCCCGTGAGGGATTTTGGGGACAATAGCAGTAAACATGAAAAAGTCTACTTTAATCACGCTCATGTGATTTGCCATTCTTGCTTAAGTTTCGAACACCTTTTGTTGCTGGATATAAACGCAAGCTTCCTTATGGAGTTATGTGCTTAAAAATTTCCAAACCTTCTCTAACAAGCAGGGATGGAAAAAGAACCGCTTCTTTGGGAGGAAGCGGTTCTTTTTCCATCCCTGCACATGGAAAAAAGAAGCGCTTCTTGGAAGGAAGCGGTTCTTTTTCCATCCCTGCTAACAAGGTTTTCCCTGTCCTATGGAGATTTGATGATAGAAGTTTTACTGTATGTATTGCTTCAAACAAAAAAACACCAAAATTCATTTAAAAATAAGGACGATTTTTTTTACATATCTTTGCAAAATGTAGGCTAGGACTCCATTCTGCCAAGATATTTGGGGCAATGTCTTGGCTACTACTGTAGATAAACATTCTGATATGTTTCTACTCTCGTCCATTATTTTTATATACCTGTCACAGTCACTTCGTTGAAATTAGTTCTAATAATTTCTAGTAAATTTGAAACAATAATATTGTGCCCTCAGGTCGAAGTTACTTGGTACAAGTTCAGGCTTTTAGGGTAAGGTGATTTTCATCTCAAGTACACAATCATAGAACTTTCTGCAGCTGTTATTTCTCACCTTCATGTGCCTCTCCTTCTCGACCAGTTGATTCTCCAACTGCAACATGAAAAGTATGCATGAGTTTCCCTTTCCTTACCCGACAGTCAATGCCATGAATAATTAATTATTTTCATACCTTATGCAACTTATGGTGTGCTTCCATGCAGGCAAGACTCTTTTCCTCCAAAACCTTATTTAGGTCACAATTCTTGGCGATTGCTTCGTAATGGCTGGTGCTGCTCTCCTGGACTTGCGAAGTCATTGTATTCAATTCTGAATCAAGATTCACATATGAAAAAAAAAATAATTCAAATCTAGTAGCCTACAATAAAAACAAAAAATAGTTACCAGCTGCAAGAGCTTCACATTCCAACTCCTTTTCCTTGAGAGAAACTTGCACTGCAATCTTTTCCATCTTGAAGAAAAAACCATGGTTAGTATAAATTGAAATAATTGATCAAGTGTTATTACCTTAAGTGCGTCAACAACTTTCTTGGAAACTGTGCTCTTGTCATCAAACTGCAAAGGAGGAGGGGAAACATTCACATCCAATACAAAATAAGGACAGATTTCAATTAGCTAAATGGGAAGTGAAGGTCAGTCTTTTATGTGTAACCCTTGAAATGATGCAACTGCTGTTCTCTCCACTGGAAAGGATACAGCTATTTGTTTTCTTTTGGGCAAAAAAACTGGCTTTTTCATTCCCACCTTTGTACTCCTTACTCCCTATTTGTACCTTCAGAAACAGGCCCTCGAGGTCCACACACAGTGATTCACCCATCTGAAGTCTGTCCTTGAGCAAGCTCACTTGCCTACGTGATTCCGCCCCCTCCTCTACCAGCTCTGCCACCTTCACCTTCAGTTCATCCCTCTCACGTTCCGCAACTCCAAGGTTTAAAAGGGAAGAGTGAAGCTCTGTCTTCAACGACTCTACCTGTGATGACAGTACTATCTCCAACTGTTCGAGTCTTGAGCATTCCCTCTCCAAGCTTTCAGCATGCTGACTCTTTGCCCGCAGCTTAACCTCTAGCTGGGTAACCTTGGACTCTGCTTCCTCCAGGGACCTGGTCTTCAGCTCAATTTCTCCATCTTTGTCACATCGCTCCATTATCAGTCTCTCCATGGTCACATTCTTGTTTCTAATCTCATCCTCCAGCTCTTTCATTTGCACTTCCAGAGCCTCCTTTTGCTCCTGGATCAACTTACATGCTGTCCTCTGTGTCTCCAGCAGGTCAGACATTTCATCAGAATCTGATGCTTTGTTTGTCAGAACCTCCTGCAATAGATCTGGATTCTCCTTTGACTCAACCAAATGAATCTGTGATGTCTGTTCAGTAGTTTCAGGTTGCTCTTCCAGTGCACTGGTCTTTGCATCCAGTTCAGACTCCAAGGTCTTGCACTGGGATTCAGCTTTCTGCAATTGTCCCCGGCACTCAGCCTGTTGAGTTTCCAATTCCTGGAGGGCTTGGGAATTTGCTTCCAGGCGTGCTTCTAGCTGATTCAGGGCCTCAGCCTTCTGTTCTACCACAGCTTTCTGCTCTTCAAACTGTTGTCCGAGATCATGCAGCTGTTGCGTCGCCACACCCAAATCAGACTCGAGACGCTTAGCTAGCGCTGCAGATTGCGCGTGTTGCTGCAAAACATCCTGATGCTTGGCCTGTAGCAAATCTAGGGCCTCATTCTTGGCTAAAAGCTCTGTTTGCTTTTCTTCCAATGACTGGGCCATTGTCTTCAGGTTACCTTCCAATGTTCTGCCGTGTGATACCACTTGCTGTAGTTCTTGTTCCAAGTCCACTGCCCTGGCCTCAGCCTTCTCCAACATCTCAGTCTTAACTTCCAGCTGCCCTGACTTGTCATAGAGGGCTTCTTCAGCCGCATCCCTTCCCTTCTCAGCCTCCTCCAGATTGCAGTCCAATTCCTGTTCTCTCTCCTCCAGGTGAGCCAGTTCCCTTTCTTTCAGGTTCAGGGTGTCAAACATTTCCTTTAGTTTTGCTTCCTTCTTACCAAGGGCCTCTTCTAATCCCTCGATGGTAGCACTCTTCTCCTCTACTTGAGACTTTACAGCTGTCATGGCGTCTGCACAGTTCTCTTGCTCTTTAAGTTTCACGTTCATGGCTTCCATCTGTAATTGCATAATTACTATAGTCTCCTGCAGCGAGGCCACATCTGTGCTGCCACCGTGGCCTTTTCTTGCAAGCTGGTCAGCCAAAGAGAAAAGGTTCATGTCAGTTCCAGCATTTCACTGCATGTTTTCAAAACCACAAGGCAGTCAGCATTCAGCCGAGTGGCCAATTTATTTCATCAAAAGGATTACCAGTATTTCTTATCCCTGTCAGTTCTCTGTAATTAATGCTTAACATAACCACTCACCACTTCCACAAGCCTGTGGTAGTCACATGACCTAGTAATATGTATTTCCTACAACGAGAACTACGTCCAAAATTGGTGCCACATGTATCCTAGAACTAGGCAACCATCAGCACTTGTATTTTTATTTCCAGACTTTGCCTCAGGTAAGTGCTGTTGGTTGCATAGCACCAGAATATTATGTTCAGAGGAAACATTTTTAAAACATGCAGTATATTCATGTCTCCTTGCACACCCATACCTTAAACTTTTTCTACATGACTTGAACAAGAGTAAGAGTAGTTCAGACACTTCCAGTGTCCATCACCACTGACGCTACCTGCAGAGCTCCTTGCAATTGTTCAAGTTTTTCATTCTGAGATTCACATGAGTTTCGTGATTCTTCTAGGAGAGCTTCTAGCACAGAGAGCTGTCCTGCCATGTCTTCCAGGGCTATATCCTTTTGGGTTACTTGGTCCCTCAAATCTTCAACTGCAGCCTCTGAAACTGCCAGCTCCTGGTCCAAATCCATGCATGTTCGTTGTAGTTCGGCCTTACGGTTGTTTAGCCGCTGAAATAAACAATGTCAATCACAATTTTCAGAGTGGACAGAGCTGCCTTCACAAGGAGAAACACCCCATCTTCAAAACTAGTAAGGGTGCCGTCATTTGCACGTTTTGCACTACTCCCCCCTGGTTGAAATGGAAAGAAATAGAAGTTGAAATATAATCGTAATGCCATACTATTCATTTGAATTTTCTTGAAGTTTAGTTTCTGCTTTCACAAATGATACTTTTAAAAGAGTATTATTGCATTACACATTTTCCACACCAGGAGATAATGAAAATAAGTAACATGAGTACTAAGCAGACTTCAACTACCAAGAAGGCTTCATACAATGAGGGTTTCCAAACGTGCTGTAGCCCCTAAGAATATTATTATTTCCGGCATGGCTGTAGTGTACAATATGCATCAGGATTTAGGCCCATGTCTTACCAGGAGCTCTTCGTCCTTATCATTAACGGCCTTGACAAGATGGGCCAGATTATCTGCATCTGATGATGTAGACAGGCGAGCCAGGCCTTTCAACTGGCTCTGATGCATCTGTTGTAGTTCGGACATCTGAAACTGCAGCTTCGTATACTTCCCCTGCAGGCTAGTCTCTCTCTCGTTCCCCTGCTGCACATATTCCTTCAGTGATGACAGCTGCTCCTGAAGAGCAGCTACCTTTCCCTCAGAATCTTCATAACTCTGTACCATGGCTTCATACATGGAAAGGGGCACAAAATCCTCGTCATTCTCTGCTATGGAAGTGTGTCGCATCCTTTTCTTTGCTCTCTGCAAAGCATCATTGAGGACACCAATTCGGTTTCTTGAAATGTCCTCATTGATCTCCTCCATCTGCTTCATCTGTGCCCTGTTTCAAAATAGTGAGTAATTCATAAAATGCCACACCACACATGTTATAATGTGCTATCCTTCTGAGGGTCTGGCAAAAATAAAAATTTAAAAATTTAAAACTAACCTAACCTACAAAAAACACACGATATTTTGGTGACCTATTTTTTCACAGTAAAAAGGAGGTCTTGGTTTGATTTTCCGCCATCCTTGTGAGGACTGTGTACCTCATGAGGGCCTGAAAAAAGTCCTCGTAAGGTTTTTGGTCCTCACAAGGATAGGAAACAAGCGAAAAAAATCCTCACAAGGATAGCAATGTCTGATCACTCACTGCAGCTGCAGCTCAACACACACACATTAAAAGCTGTGCTAATTTGCAGCCATGAAGCCATGCCTACAGTTACTAGGGAATGTTCTCCAGCATGCCCACACATGCAATGTACATGTTTAAACATTTCAATAGTACACATTTCAATAAACATTGATTTCTTTTTACCTAATCAAAAAAACCGTGTGAGATAATTACCAAAGAAGTGTCAAAAAATCTTAAATAGGCCTACTGGCAAATGCAAAACAGGTAACATTTTTGCAAGTGCAATTTTGATGGCAATTTTTGTCTATCAAATATAGTTCGAGGCATTTATAATTATTGTGTGTGGTCCTAATTCTTTGGCGCCTTGCCATTTAAATTTCATCAATTTTCAGCTTTCACATATGGCTCCCCCAAAATACCCCAAATTTGTTGCAGAATCCACACAAATTGCACTAAGATGCTTTAAAGAAAATTACCAGTTGGATTCCAACAATTCTCTTCCAAGGACTAGTTTCTTGCAAGTTTCATTATACTAATCCAGATGCACATGCCAGTAACTATTCGACTGAATGCATTCAGCTGATCTAATTTTTTGCAGGGAGAGAAGGCAACATCTAATCTGCCAAGGGCAGTTTGGGTGGCCTAGGAAATAGCAATCTGTCTACTTGAAGAGTTTCAGTGCACTGTACCAGAGCAGTAAGATAATAAAAAACAGCTCAGTTGAAAGGTAATGTGCAATGGCTGCAAGAACATGAAGAAATATCCACTCACCAGTGCGTCGTTTGCATCTTGTTGAACGCTTCTGAGAATCCATCCGTAAGCTCGTTTCTAATGCGTATTTCGAGGGCATTCTTCTCGAATGCATGAATACGCTGCAATTGCTCGATGTAGGCGAGGTACTCGCCATAGAAATGAGGTGTATTGTCTTCTTCTGCAGGCACTTCATCCTCGATGATGACAGTCTCCTCTATCCCTGTCCCTCTCCCGCTTGTCCAGGGAACTGATAACCTAGGCACAGGAATGGGATCCTGGCAGAGCATGGTCAATCGTTCCGCCCTACGTTTGCGATTCAGTTGCTGCGAAAGAGCTGGAACTGTCTCCACTTCCCGGGCCTTTGCCGAGAACTTCAGAACATGGCAAGTCTCTTCATAGAGGCGAGGAGACTGGCTCATGTTAACAATCATAGTTCCACGGCCCCCCATGAAGAAGTTTTGGAAGTAACGAGTTAACTTGGAGTCACGGAAAGGAACATTGCTTGGGTTCACCTTCCCTTTGCTAGAGTTAATAAGAAAAATAAATGAAAAAGATTACAAATGTTACTGTCATAATATTATGTATGGTGCACCATGTAGACATATATCAAGCACATTAAAGGACTTGACAATTATTCACTAAGCACAACTTTAGGCCTTAAGACGGAGAGAGCTGCCAGTAGTTACAAAATGGGGGAAGACAAGCAAGGTGCATCAGGAAGGAACTGCAAGTAGGCCATTATCATATCAAACTTGTGATATATACACATCAGGAGCATTGTCTTAGCATCATACCTCATGACTATCAGCCATTTCAGGAAAGAAAAACCTGGTCAGCCTCATGCAGTGACATAATTCATCAACATGGCAAATGGCAAGGAAAAGGCAGGAATTTCTTGCACTGCTGCTATGTCAGGGGGTGGTATTGGTGTGGAGGGGGAAGGCACAGGAAGGAATCAGGCTGCGGCTGAGAGAGAGAGTGTCAGCGAGATAGAACGGCTCAGTTCATTACAAAGGCACATGCACAGAAAAGCATTGGCACCATCTCAAGAAAGGGAGGAGCTTATCACGCTGCAAAGTCGCGTCTTTTTGTCTGTCTTCTCTGAAATGGAATTCACCTGTTGTACTTAAACCAAAAGAAACAGATTCTAAAATTCTCCCTGACGAGAACAGTGAAGGATCAAAATATGGTATCAAGCGTATCACCCAGTTGGGCTGGCGATCTATCCTCAAGCTAATCTGATGCCAACACATATGCAAATTATGAGCTATAAACCCTAAGCTTGAACATACATACCTGAGAGCCGCCACACAGCGGCCAAGTACCATCAAGGAAGTGTTGATATTTCCCGTCTCCTTAAGACGCATGCCAACATTCTGAGTCTTCTCCGTTCTCTCAATTCCAGCCAAGTCACAAAATGACAACCTAAAAAGAAACAATTGTAAAAACATACTGTACATCCTTCAGTGCTACGTGACCCTCCCATTCACACACACATTCTGAAAACTCTCAAAGTGCCCTTTCAGACCACACATAAAATGTGCATACCATTGGAGCTGATCAGAACAAGAGGGGATGGAAAGGTGAGAATTGCTGCGGTTCCGACATAGGTCACCTGCTTATTGCCACTATCAAGTTGCAGGTGCATTGGACATGAAACATTGGGTGACTAAAGGGTCTAAAATGTCGCATGAAAACGCATCAGCCCCATCATCCCCTGGAATGTTGCTGATTTGCCAGATTGCTTAGTAGTGATAGTAATTACCCTTTGAAATGTGTTGCACAGGTGCAACATATTTCAAAGCCTGAACACTGCTTTCCTAATGTGAAAATATTCAGATAACCTATCACCAACACCATCACCACAATTTCCTATGAAAGGGGTAGTCAATGATTAAGCAAATTGCAAAAAGTGATGCTGCCTCAATAAAGATTGTGCTTCAAGCAGAGACATGCATCACTTGTGATTTGAAATGATGAGCTGTTATTCACGTTGGAATGAAATTGAAGCTATGCATATAATTATGTTTTAGAGTAACACATTTTATGCTCTTAACCGTCACGACTGTAGACAAGGAAAACATACAAAGAAGTATTATTTTAGTGTTTTCTGATAGTGACATGGCGGAAATTTTGGAAAAACCGTTCCAAAATAATTTTAAGCCATCAAATTTGAAGCAGCTGTGTTGGTCCCCCGCATTTCAAAATAAAGGGACTTCACAAAATTAGCAGTTCGCAAAAAAGTAGAGAAAGAGCTACACTTGTAAGGAGAACATTGCTTGTACGAATACTGACATCATTCACACAAGTCAAAATATAAATTAAAACTTACACGCTGACGTGTGGATCACACATGTCTCCACCGCTCTTGATGAGCTTTATTGTGAAGATGCTGTGTGACCTGCTGGAGTTCAAATTCAGGGTGGTCTCTCCAAAATGGAGGTTGGTTTTCCCAAACCTGAGCACTTTATAGGCCTCATCTGCTGAGGAGACACACACCTCAGTTAGTCCTTTGATGTACACTTTCTTCCCATAGCAATCTGCCAGCTTCAGATGGACACGCTTGGCTCCAACTTGTGTGGGATTCACCAACAGGTCAAAGATGGAGTCATTGTATATCTCCGCAAAAGAAACCCACACCGTGTAAGTTGTAGTGGCCACTATCCCTGAGAGAGTCAGAGTCCTGCCATCTCGGCGACGCTCCTCCATAAAAGTGGGCTCCAAGTAACAGGCGCTTAGCGGGATGCTACTGGCCAGGCTCTCTTGGCTAGATGTCACAGGCTTTTTAAACAAAGCCCCAGACTGCAATATAACAATCATTAAAAACAGTCAAATGAAATTGGAATGAGAAACGCAGGCCAAGGCAGAATTTGTCCTCATCAACTCCGAGTGTGTTCCAACCAATGCAGTGTGTCCAAACGCGGAAATGCTTGGACAAAAATGGCTTTCATTCCGCGAGGATTTGTCACGAAGGTCACGATATTCCTCTGATTTTCAAGATGAAAAGTAGTGAATTTCACAAGTTTCTCTTTGAATGGCACACCAAACGAATGACTCGACTTCCATGTTATAGATTCACTTAGTTTTAAGTGCACATAACATATTGGCAACTTTTGTCAGGGTAGCATGACAAATGCTGCCTCCTTTTTGGAAAAAATGTGGCATTATGTGGTATTGAAACGAAGTGAGTCTATAACTAGGGAGTCTAGTCTTTTGTTTAATGTGAGATTTGAAGTGACATATTGTGAAATCCGTTACTTTTCCCCTTTGAAATCAAATCAATGACATGACGTGTGATGGAGGCCTCAACAAAGCAGTGCCTGGCACTGATATTTCAATGTCACATTCAAATTGCTACACAAGGGTAAGTAGTACTTAGCCAGAGGTATGTTATGCACAACTTAAAATGCGGATGAGCCTGAATTTGGAAATCCGGTGACCTTTCTTCCGTGACCATTCGAAGCCGACTGAATAGACACAAAAAGGTGGCAGACGAACACTCGACTTGAGTACCTGCCTGGCATAAAATGCATCTCCATTGAACCTACCAAGGGGTTTTTATTATTGTTCAGACATTAATTTCTTACATTAGGGCAGATTTGACAAGACTCTGCCAACTTGGTTTTACCATTTTTGTCCAAGTGTTCTCGCGTTTGGACACACTGTGCAATGGTACATTTAGTGCAATGGCATGAGGTCCCAAGAAGCAACAAAACTTTGGTTATGAAAATGCCAGTGCCAATAAAATGATACTGAGCCATTCAGCTGTTAGTTGCTTACTGAGCCATTAACAGGCTGGGTCATTCCACGCCAGATCACCTGATTTTAATGTTCGACCGTGCTCTCATATCTCAGATTTTTTTCAAAATTTTACCATGAGCAGCTACGTATGAGGTGACATCAAATTATTTTTTCCAAATTTTTTGGTCCAAAATTGGGCTCAGGAGAAATTTTTGAAAATGTCGATTTTGTCGCGATTCAAGTGGTCGGAGTTTCTGCGTCAGTTTAGAAAAATCCTCATAATTTAATTATTTTTTCACCGATTGGGCTCATTTTGGTGTCAAATTAAAGCTTTTTCTTCTCTCTTTACAAATGAAGTATAAAAGTGGTGCCAAGTGCTGCAGATAATTACCACTGAGTATGCAAAGTGAGTTTTAGTAATGTTATACCTCAGTCGCTTCGACAAGCCACAGATCGCAAACCATAACACAAGTACGGATTTTTTTTTGTAGAATGAGATAACCATGTACTTGTTATATTTAAAAAAAGTACCAGGTGATCTGGCGTGGAATGACCCGGCTGGAATAATTACCCATCTAATATCATGCCATGGAAAAATAACACCAGAGCAGCTAACCTCATTTCTAGACTGTCCATAGTGAAACGTCATAGGCACTGCCAGAAGATCCCAGTTTAATCCACTATAACCTCAGGTAATTTCTTTTACTTACAGCTATAATGTCATCAAATGTTTGCATGATGGCTTCATTTCTCTCCTCTTGCCTTAGCGAGTCATATTCGCCCAATTTTGCTGCCTGGCTAAAACCCTTAGGTTTCCATCTGATTTCATCTGCCACGTTACTCTGTATCGAGTTAAAGATGACATCAACAGTTCGTGGCAAGATACCGATATCATCTGGTACACCTAAAATGACAGTCCAGTTACATCACCAGTTTCAAGAGTTTGATTCACTGTGTTTACCTTGAATGGTGTAGGTCTTCCCTGCATTTGTTGTGCCATACGAGAAGACCAGGCTGTCCTTGCCCTCTAAAAAGGCCTGGACATTTGTGAGGATGCATCCCTCAAAAAAATCATTCTGATCCACAGTTTCATCAAAGATTTTGGTGAAGGTATACCTGTCAAATGAGAACCATTAGATTATGTATACACAACCTTGTCTAAAGTGGGCTCTACACAGGCTGTCAAACTCCGACCAGATTTGACCATCGGACGTTGTGTAAATGGCATTCCGTGTCCGAGTCAGGGAGGCCAGCCCAAGTCACCTAGGCATGTCGGAGATGGGAGAGTGGGTGGGGCGGATTGACTGTGTGAATGACTGCCTGACTCCTGGTTCTCTGATTGCCTATTGGGGTCTTCTAGTCGAAAATATTGCCCCCCACACCACCTTCACCTCCACCTGAACATAGTCAACAAACTTGTCCCCCCACACCCCTCCATAAACACGTGTCCCCC
>JYFJ02001535.1:43636-76677 GCA_000934665.2 Catajapyx aquilonaris
CCCCAACTTTTCAAACATCGAACAGCAGACCTCTGTCTGAAGAGGGTGTCTGATGCCTCCTAGTCGGAGTCGGACCACCTGCATAGAGCTCACTTAAATTACAATAGAGGAATGAGTAATAACTTGGTGATAATTACAGGGCCTCGTACTCACCTAGAGGTATACTGTGATGCAGGTACTTTTGATGACTCCTTGGGCTTTACTGATATGCAGGTATCACTAATCAGTTTGAAATACGATTCCTGAAACAAAAGTGCAAAAATAAGCAAAGCACCCTTGTTTAAATATTATCCCTTAACTACGTAGGTGGAGCCTGAGAGGTTCCAATCGCTATTTAAACACATGTAACTTTTTAAGTAATTTTCCCCTCCCTGTCCTTCCGTGACTTTGTCACAAAAACCTTCCGAAGCATGAAAAGAAGAAACAAAAAATTTTAGTTGCCACTCTTTGGCTGAAAAAAATTCATAATGTGGAGCAGGTGCCATCTTGGAGCAGCTCAGGCTCCACCTACGTAGTAAAGGGTGCTGTTGTTTTCCGTATCTCCGTGGAGAGTGTCTGAATAGGGATAACGACTGCACTCCTTACTACGTAGGTGGAGCCTCGGCGGCTCCAGGTGCGACCTGTTCCTCGTTACGAATTTTTTTCTGTCGGAATATGCGGACTCAGCGCATGATTTTTTACGCTTTCGGAAGCCTAATTATCTGAGCTGCATTTTCTGTATGTGAAAAGTCCAATATAACAATTGAGCTGATAAGCAGATATTTAAATATACAGTTGGAGCCCCTCAGGCTCCACCTACGTAGTTAAGGGTTCAAGAAAAATCATCTTACATTGAAAGCGCCTTCAGCGGGCTTGATGCGGAGGTAAATCTGGAGCCTTTCCGGCAGTTCACCTTGAACACTACAATCAGAGTACTGAAGGGGTCGGCGCAGTTGACTGCTGCTTCGAACGGATGAAATGTCCACAGAATCCACTGCATGAATATACGACGGTGGCGGGTCATCCCCCTCCCCCTCCTCCTCCTTCATTGTGGAACTCAGCATCCTGGCCGTCTGAAAATATTTCGCATGGTCAGTAATGTTACAAGCTCCTCTTCCGACAGGCCAGGGTGAATATGCGCGGATGAAGTAGTAAACCAGAACAATTTTTATGGAAAATCTATCCCCCCCCCCCCCCCCCCNCTTTTCGTATGAAAACATACCGGAGGTGGTCCAGTGGGCAGTGGTGATGATGTCCCAGCTTCCAGATGACGGAGGGTGGCGCCTGGTCGGAGAACAAAAGATGGGCTGACTCGGCAGGCCTGAAGCTGAAGAATGACCGACTACGAGGCAGGCAGGCGACTGACGAAGTGACGAGGGGAAGAAAGGAACCGTTGCCTTTTAAAATCTCAACGGTCAAAAGGGCAGGCTTGCCAGGTGTGGAGTGCTCCATTACATTCACGATTTTAAATTCCACATGTTCTTAAGTGACTCTCTCAATTATTTCCCACCTTATATGGATGATATAATTATAAATTACATTAATCTTTAAAAATAGTTGTGCACAGTGCCCTGACTTCTTTCGAGCTCCAACATGGCGGACCTGGCGGACGGACGAGTGCTCCAACATGGCGGCCAGTCAATGGCCAACTATTATTAGGCTCGAAATATTATCCTTCAAAAAATGCGATAGTTGAGATATCGGGGTGCTAAGCGAAGGTCTTCCCGGTTCGTCACCCCTCATGGAATAACCTTGAGGGTGGAGGACGGCACGACGGCAGCCTCTGCGGTATACATGCCACTGGTGGTTTATTTAGCATTTTTGGCACATATGAATTTGAGGTGTTACAAGCATTCAAAATATTGGCTGGTAATTTGATTACGAATATGTGACAATGCGCCGTTAATACTCGGCACATTCTGAAGGTACAGCAACGTGGATTAGAATTATTCTGGACATGTTGTGCCTGGATACTACTGATGAGTTAGTAGCAAATGAGGGATTTTGTGTGATATCTTTTGACATGTGGTAGTTTCTCTCAAAGGTAACTTTAAAAAAAAAGAAAGGCTTTATGCACATGACTGTATGTGATCCTCCATTCAACATTATCATTAGGTGAGTGAGGATGCCTGGAAGTGCTGCCAAAACGCAAGTTCCTAATGGGACGCAGCCCATCTCGGATGAGGATGAGACTGACGCCCTTCCAGACTCACTGGATGTGACTCCATATGACCTGTTTTGGACGTTTTTATCAGCTGTCACCTACATGGGTGATCTCTGTTACGACATGTACCTGGTGCACAAGTTCTATCAGGATGGAAAGACCTGGTACTATTCCCTCACTTTGGCCTTTGCTCTTCTCCCTGCCATGGTCATGTCCGCTGTCAGCTTCTACTGGTACCTGCTGGATCGGGACAAGCCAGATCTTCCCCCTGTCAGTCGGACAAGATGGGCCTGCAGAGGCGTCTGCTTGGTGTTGTTCATGGCACCCATCGCAAGATATTATGATTCCCTGGAGTATGGCTGGATGAACATGAAGACAGAGAACCGGTTAGAAAAAAGGAAATTCTTCAGTCTGATGCTGCATCAAGACGCAGATGCTGTGTTTCTGAGGCTCTTTGAGGCCTTCATGGAGTCTGCACCACAGTTCATATTGCATCTGTACATTTACAAGGTCAGTCAAGTTGATTTGTATACTCAAGCACTTACTTTTAATGCGGAATTCTCAAGCTTTGCATGTTTCTTCTGCAGGCGGATCTCACGTATGATGATGGTTTTTTCATTCCCGTTGGGCTTGCAATATCCCTGCTGAGCCTTGCTTGGTCTCTTACGGCATACCATCGCACCATGCGGTTTGTCCTTCCCAATAAAGGAAACCTCACCTGGGGTGCCACAGCCATGCAATTCTTCTGGTACCTGGGACTTTTGGCCTCGCGACTCATTGCACTTGCCCTCTTTGCAGTGGTGCTACCAGGATTCCTAGTGGTAGTGTGTGGTGCACATTGGTTGGTCATGACGGCCTGGATTATGTGGCAGAAGGGAGAAGCCTGCACTAACCGTTGTCTGCAGATCCTTTTTGACATTGCAATGGGGTTCGTCTACATATTTTGTTACGTAAACATGAAGGATGATGCCACACGCTGGCGGTATGTTGGATACTGCACTGTGTATTTTTTGGAGAATGCAACTCTGCTCACGTTTTGGTATGTGCAGCTATACCCGCACAGGTGGTACGACATCCTCTTGTTCATATGGGCTTTGTTAGCTTTCTTTGTGGGTGTGGCCTTCATGATCATGTACTACAGGTACTGTCATCCTAAGAACACCAATAAGAAACAGGTAGAAGAGTTTGCGATACAGCATGGTGTGAAAAGGTCACTTTCCATGAGGGACTCCAGAGCGGAAAGTGAGATGTGAAGAGGGCGGTGTGAGTTAATTATCCCGGTTTTGGTTCCCAGTGTTTCTAAAGAGTTGGTAGTTCTTTTGCACGAGTTGGTTTCCTGACAGATACGAAAGGATACTTTCATGTACAGTAACAGTTCATTGTGGGTCCATGCACATGCAACGTACCTGTGACACATGCTTTCTTTTGTGCTTGTGTAAGTGACTCATTGCTCAGCTATTATGTGCATGAAGTCTTTATCAATTGTTGCATTGCAGCAAATAGTTTCTGCTAGGATCCTCATCACAATTATTGATCCATTACAGTATTGGTGTTGTAGCTTGAATAAGTTTTGTATGAGTAATGAACAATTACAAATGTCTTCCAGTGTAGTTCATAAATATGGCAGCAATGTCCCTTCCTTCTTCGCACGTAACTGACGGGAGGCGTCTGAAATAAAATTTTGTGCCTGTGAGCAGCAGTATATACTCAGGGAGAGTTGGGAAACGTTGACTGCTCTGGATGTTCCTTGCCTGTGAGAAAACCCTTCTGTGCTGCAACGATATGTAAGGTGTGACTTCTAGTCCACTGTGTTCAGTTGCCAAGAAGCTATAGATTTTTCAAGCTTTATTTTGCAGGAGACATTTAAGAGAAAATTCAATACAAAACACTACTCAGTAATGGACAGTGACATAATGTTTATAAGTTTGTATCCTTGTTGAATAAATGCCTTTGAAATCTAAGGAGCTTCAGTTTCTGGAGGAGTGGGAACCCCAGGGTCTTCTGGCTTCTCAGTATTTCCAGCAGCGACTGCTTCCCCTTGCTGCGGCGGATCAACTTCCATTGGGGCCTCTTGGTTAGCACCTGAAAAGTAGAGCATTAGTCTCAAGCTTACTCAAGATTAATGACCACACTGCACCTGGTATCCCTTCCTCTGGGCTGTCCTGGCTTGGCCGACGTGGTATCTCACCAGACGGAGGGGATGCCTTCCCCTCGGGAGGCCCACTTGGCTGTGGTGGAGCTTCCATGGGAGGTTGGCCTCCTTCCATGTTTGGTGGGTATGAATGAGGCGGTCTAATGTGCTGCATGTGTGGTGGTGGCGGAGGCATGTACTGTTGTGGGGCCGGAGGAGGAAGCGGCGGCAACAATGGCTGTGGTGGGTATTTGGCCTGCTGTTGTTGCGGGGGGTAGTAATGCTGCTGCTGCTGCTGTGGAGGTATCGGTTGGGGAGGGTAATGCTGTGGATATGGTTGTGGGTACTGTGGCTGTGGCTCTGGATAGGCTTGTGGTTGGGGTGGCATAGAATGGGGTGGTTCTGCAGGAGCAGGTTGAGATTCCGGCTGTGCTGGTGGAGCTGGTGCTGGTGGCGGGGGAGGAGGAGGGGGAGGTGGGGGAGGAAGTGGTGCAGGTGGCATGGCAGGCTGCTGTTCAGGTGGGGTCGGAGGTGACTCAGGTTCGGCTTCCGGTTGTGGTTCCGGCTGTGGCTCGACCTGTGGCTGGGGAGTTTCAGCAGGAATGTCTGCAGCTGGTTGTGGCTGTTGGGGGTTTGGAGAGTCTGTTGAGGAGGACGAATCTTCCTCCTTTGTAACAGCTTCAGATTGGTTCTGCATCAACAAATCAATGGCAATGATCACATATACCGCAATGTCAAAATTCAAATATAGACAGGTTTGGGACTTTATTTAAACTTGGGCTCACCTGGGTCTCAGTTGTGTCCATTGGCTGCTCCTCTTGCTGCTGTGCTTGGGATTGTGGCTGCCCTTCCTCCTCACCCTTGCTTGCTGGAGGTGACTTTTCCTCCCCTTCCCCACCCCCTGGCTGTTGCTGCTCTTGCTGCTGCTGTTGCTGCTGTTGTTGCTGCTGATGTTGCTGCTGTTGTTGCTGCTGCTGCTGCTGCTGCTGCTGCTGTGCCCTGGTCTTCTCCTCAAACCCCCTCAATCTTTCATCCCTTTCTCGACGCATCATCTCATACTGTTTCTCTATCAGCTTTTGGTACATCTCTTCATCAATGGCCTTGCGACATATCTTGCGAAGCTCTTCCTGGAATGACTCACTCGTCTCCAAAAATTTGCGCTTCTTTGCTTCAAACTTCTCTTCAATCTGCTGGAGTTCGGCTTCCAGCTTTTTCTGCGGCAAAAATGCACCGTTACTTTGCTCAAACGTACAACAAAACTGCAGCTGCAGACTCTTAAGTAACAGGAGTCATTCTGGCTTTAACAAGAAAGTAAGAATATTGACCAGTAAATGGATCAATAGTGAAAAAAGGTGCAATTTCAATTGCAAAAAAAATAAATGTAAATGTCCTTTAAAGAATTTTTTTAAAATAAATTAAAGTAGTTATTACCTCTGGTGTTCCCACAAAAATAACGGCTGGGATCATAGACTTATATTTCACATTTTTTTATAAATTATAAAAATGCTGTATCTACAGCTATATGCACCCAGTTAAGAATACAGGGTCTACTTGACCTTGACGAACTAAGTGTGGCACAGGGCGTACAACCAAACCAAGTGGCTAGCACAGTTTGCAACATAAAGGTAAGTAATACTTCAAATCGCTTCAAATGCAATGAAACAAGAAATGCGGAAATTCAGAGTGTACTGGAGACCTATCCGTATGCTTACATCTGACAATAAGTAGTGTACAGCTATGAGTGCATTAGAAACATGGTATAGAACTATAGATGGTCTAAAACATTCAAATAGGTCATTAAAATCATGTCCTTGAACATCTGACCCCACCTAGGGACGCCTGTGGACGGGTAGTGTCCACGGACATGACATCCACGGACGTGACAAACTCTCTGTTTATTCCACATAAAATGTGATAAGTTTAGGTTACAAACTTTTAGTTCAAATGAATAAGCTCTTTGTACCTAATAGCACACGTACTTGAGCAAAAATTGAAATTTGAACTGCTTACCTACATTTACCAGGTGCCACAGACGTGACGCATTGATCTCGACACTTTACTAAATCTGAGAAACACTCTAAACTCTGAAGTAATTGAAATTGACAACTTACTGAAACAAATCAAAATGCTACAAAGTAGAAGATCTATGCAAGTGAATAACATGTTAAGCAATGAGTTTTAAAGAGCGCCTGACCTGGTGCATTGTAAGAGATTGCACTTGTCTCTTCAAGACCTGCATTCTGGCAGTGGTGACCACTGACCGAACATCTGGGACAATGGTGTCTGAGAATATCTCGTTTATCAGGCGGTGATTGCGAATGTAGCGGGCATGTGCCACGTGCTTGAATGTGAAGCCATCATCTTGATCTTAAAATAAGAAAGCATTCTTTCTGGGTAAAATTGTTCACACAAATAAAGCAATGACAGCTAGTAGCTGCTAGTTCACCTAGCATGTGACCACAAATATTATTTACCATCTTCATCCTCGGCTGGTTGGATGTCAATTCGTCTATCAGCTGCTTTTGCAGCTCCTGGAGTCCTGTCCAGTACTTCTCTTTCCTCGGCTGCTTGCTGGGCTGAGGCACAAAAAGGTGCGTGTTTATAACAATTCTCAAGATGTAAATCCAAAGCCATGCACTTGCTATGCTTGAGCAGAAACTTACCTCGACTCTTTGCAGCAATATATGCTTGATAAGCAGGAGAACTGTGATATTGCTTCAAAGCTTTCTCATATTCTAGCTGCAAAGAGGAGGGAGAAGGAAGAGAAGTAGTTAGAAAAATATGCAAGCAGAATAATCAACAGCCACATGTAAGTTGTAAAGGAGAGAAGAGTGTTCCGGGCCAAGCCTGCACTATACATCTTCATGCATCATTCATGTCATCTTTCTGGCCAGGCATTGTTACCTTTTGCTTTGGCTGCTACCCACGACTGATACGCTGGTGAACTGTGATATGTTTTCACCAAATCATTATAATCGGCCTGCAAATGGTTAATTTTACTATTGGTAATACACTGCAATAATACATAAATACGTTTTATGCATGAATCCATGGAGACCAGGGAGCTAGGCTTAAATTGTGGCGTGTTCACTGGATTCAGGAATTTGGAGTAATAATGTGCAAGGGCATATATATCCTGTTTTTTTCCACTAGTTCCTGCAACCTCTACTTCTATCCATGTAATCTATTTCCCCATCTATCCTTGTAATTCCGATCAGTGACAGAGAATATGTTTGAAATGCAATAATTGTCTTAGGATGACAGATTATATCCCCAGTAACATGCAAAAACAATGTTCAGTGAACATCACTTCTCTCCATTGCTATTGCCTTCTTAATTTTCAGGTCTCATTTCTTGACATGTGCACAAAACGTTCATGGGCTGATCATTATTTACTGAATGGAACTTGTTACCTGGTGTCATGCAGGTCCACTGTCACACATTCACTTGACAGTTTAAGAATATATGGACTTCATGGAATGTTCACTGGACATTGTGCTACTAAGGATGGGATACAAAGTTCTCTGACTCTCACCTTCTCAGTCTCGTACTCATCGACATATTCCTGCTTGTCTGCATCAGGCAGGTCCCTCCACATCTGGCCTATGATCTTTCCAATCTCCCATAGTTTTAGATCCGGATTCTGGGCTTTCACTTGATCCCACACCTTGCGGCTGTATCGCATGTATGGCATCAAAGGCTTCTCAGGAGCCTTAGGGGGCTTCGGGATGCGTGTGTCTCCCTACAATCAAATATCATTAAAGATGCGCACCCCAACTGAATCATAAAATCTACTTACGCCAGCTCCCTTGCTGCCCAATTTCTGAGGGTTGAATTGTGGATGGCTGTGAGAAGTGGTGACGAAAGGACTCTGATTTGCTGATGAGTCTTTCTGAAATTTTGGCAGAAAATATCATTAATGAAGTGGTTCACATTTCCTCCCTATTGCATTTGTGCAAATATAAGACTTACCGATCCAGAGGTAGAACTAGATCCCGTGGAAGCCCGCAAGCGCTCTGAAAATCCAAAAATCAATTACAATGATGCCATTTCAGTACACTTTATAAGTGGTCAATTCAGCAGTAAATATCAAACCTAATGAGCCATGCTTAAATGTTAGTTGGTCATAAAATGCAATCATGCACACTAACAAGTAGTAGAAAATGTGAAAACACTACTTAAAACACACAGCAATATTGTCTTACCTTATCGTCTTTAGTACAAAAAAGAAAGTGTACCTCAGTGCATAGAGATGCACAAAATGAAGAAGAAAAATGATGAAACATGTTATTGGGTTGGATTTTCCACACTTCTGATTTAGAGTTAGTTGCATAGAAAACATTAATTCTCTTCCTTACCTTTGAGAATGTTGAATGTCATAGGAGCTGGGGCTGACATTAGTGCTAAACACAGGAATGAAAAAAAGCCATGACATAACAAACGGCGGCCAATGAGAGTTGAAAAAGTAAAACGTAATAAATCAACAAAAACATATTCTTAAGCATAAAGTGCTTTTCTCTTTGGTGGACCAAAATTAACTGAAGCACATGAGCAATAAAAAGACTTCTGTCAGGCCAAAACATTTGATGTACACTCCTTTAAATCTGTAACACATGGCTGATTTGCAACTGGTTCCAGTTCATGGGAAACACTTTTTGATAACGTAGAGAAGAAGAGATGAGGAAAGGAATGAAGCAAATAATATATTCCAACAGGACAACCAAACAAAAGTGTTTCAAATGCTCGCAAAATAAAGAATGCAGTCTCTATCCAAAAGTTACCCTACCATGCAGCATTCAAGATGTACGAGAGAGAGCAACATATATATAAAAAAAAGAGGATTTGTTTTGCAAAAGACATGGTGTACTAACGGTTTCCCAGGCCTCCTCCTGGTGCCGTGCTGGCAATTTGCCTGTAGTTTGGTGGAAGAGCCATTGCTGGGACCTGGGTTGCTTCAGCTCAAGATTCCAAAATATGACCTGAAAAATGCAATTGCCAAGTCCATAAGAGTCATTCCAGTTATCAAATTGACACCTACATTATTTATGACCAATGCACCTATACAACAAAGATTTTAAAAAACATGCATGACTGTTTACATCATTGCAGAATGCTAGAAATTAACCCTTGACTACGTAGGTGAAACCTCAGCGGCTCCAACAGTATATTTAAATCTCTGCTTATCAGCTCAATTGTTACATTGGACTTGTCACATAGAGAAAGTGCAGTTCAGATAATTAGGCTTCTGAAAACGTAAAAATCACACGCTGAGTCAGCATATTCAGAAAAAATTCCTAACGAGGAGCAGGTGCCACCTTGGACCAGATCAGGCTCCACCTACGTAGTAAAGGGTGCTGTCGTTTTCCCTATCTCCGTGGAGAGCGTCTGAATAGGGAAAACCAGAGCACCCTTTACTACGTAGGTGGAGCCTGAGCGGCTCCAAGGTGGGACCTGTTCCTCGTAACGAATTTTTTTCAGCCAAAGAATGGTGACTAAAAATTTTATTTTCTTCTTTTCATGCTTAGGAAGGTTTTTGTGACACAGTCACAGAAGGACAGGGCGAAACAACATTTAATTAAAAAGTTACATGCGTTTAAATAGTGGCTGGAGCCTCTCAGGCTCCACCTATGTAGTTAAGGGTTAACTGTTAAGCATGGAAAGTGACTGGCCTATTTTGCTCCAGGCACCGAGATTTTCACAAGAAACTAGCTGTGCATAATCATATGAATTTGAAAAGTGAAAATGTTGCAAAAAAATCAGTCAACTGCAATATTTGTCAAAATACTGCAATTTTCCAATAATTTTGTTGCTTCAAGTGGCTGCAGGTGTTATATGAAATGTAAATTTTGATCAGAATTTTTAGCTATTAGCAGTTCGTACATATGTTTAATTGAATAATTAATTATCCCGTGAGAGTCTGGTAGCCTTTATGGGGGTTGCTTTTAAATGATCCATCTCTACTTAATCACTGCCCTGCCAATGGATTCTGACAGTGGGAAGACATGAGCATGGAGCAAAGCCATCAAAGCTCTTTCAATGAGAACTGCCGGTGGACAAGTAGCCTAAATAAAAATGTGCGAATACCCAGTCAATGGCAGGGCGTGGCAGGTTGAGAACACTTGGTTCCAAACAAGCACCAGTTCATAATTAACCTAATTAGATAATTACATGCAAATTAAAAGATATTCGCGTAAATAGGGCTCACCCATCTACCCAAAAGAGAACGAAGCCCAAACGGCAGGGGAGCCAACAGAGAGGCAGCCGGGAAGGGAGGGGACTTGATCAATAAAGGACGATTTCACTGGTATTAATTAGAGGAAAGGAATAATTTCTGGAGACTTTCACATTCGCCCTAATTCAGTAATGTTGACTAATAATTAATAATTGAATTGTGCAAAGCCGTGTAAAGCGAGGTGGTATTCGCATATTGGCAATGGTGTATGATAAGAAAGGAGGGTTACATGTTCCATTTCATTAAATCTGGACCAATCAGAGAGGGCAATCCTAAAGTCGTACCCAATTGCAGAGTCGCATGACTTCACACGCATGCGCCTTTAATATAGCGCTTGCCGATGTAAACAAAGCCGGCGTCCTTCGCACCACCTCCGCAAAATCTGGCAAATATTTCACGCCATTATAATACCCAGTGCAATTAAATAAATGCGATTAAATTTTAACACAATGTCCGACCCCGTCCACAAGCCTTCCTGTGACGTAACCCCTCCTGGTTCATCTTTTGACCAGCGTAGTGCACGAAACCGACGGCCGCCATTTTGGAAAAAAAGGAAACGGTGATGGCGTATCTCCTGCGCCCGTTCCTCTAGCCCCCATCCCTTCAATCCCGTCTCCTTTGGTGCCCACAGGGCGGCCCCCACCCTTCCGAAGGCGCCCCGGCCCACGGGCGAGTGAGCAGCCAGCCATGGACGCCGTGAAATCATTCAATTCGGAGGTAACCACACTCTTTTTTTGTTCATGTTTTGATGGAGAATTAATTTTCGCGTTTTGTTCCCCAGTTGTCTTCGCTGTACGAGGTGAAGCCTCCCATCTCCAAGGCGAAGATGACGGCCATCACCAAAGCTGCCATCAAGGGGATCAAGTTCTACAAGCATGTTGTACAGAGCGTTGAAAAATTTATACAAAAGGTGAGGCCCGTGGATCGTGTGCTGCGTAGTGGAGTCGCCTGATTCCATCAGTGGGATGCTTACACTTGACACTTGTGTGTCAGGATGCTGTCAGTATAGATTGGCTTGCATGAGGTTTGAATGCATGTGGCTGGATTCACAAGTGGCCATGTGTAGGAAATGCAGTACTGATATGAGAATCTGGCACCTGGGGCTGGATTTGTACAGAACGTGTCAAAATTGTTTCATGGCGCAAAGTTGTTATGAATTTAAGAGATTGAAAAAAATTATACATAAGAGTAGGCTCGTGGATTGTATGGAGAGTAGTGAAGGGTATTGCTGCCCTTCGGGATGTTCAAGTGGTCCAAGTGCTCCCAAAAGTATCAAAATTGCTTTTATTAGCAAGCTATGGGCTGAAAGAAATCTTTAAAACATCTTGTTGATGGGCGCAATGGCTTGGAGGCTTAGACTGGAATGTGTAAAATTTAATAGCTAGTGTTAATTGCTGACCAAATAGTAAGAATGACATACAGGCTGTCACGTAAAACTGTAGTGCTAGATAAAATCTGGCCGTAGTGTTTGCAAGACAAGTTCTGTTCTTAAATTATTAAACCATTTTCTTCAGCAGTGCTATTTGCTTGCTTTGGGAAGAACACTCATTAGGTTGATTGCTAATTTGCATTTTTTTTGCAGTGCAAGACGGAGTACAAGATACCTGGATTGTATGTGATTGACTCCATAGTCAGGCAGTCACGCCACCAGTTTGGTGCAGACAAGGACGTCTTTGCCCCAAGATTTACCAAGAATATTCAGGCAACTTTTGCCCACCTGTTCAAGTGCCCTCCTGAGGATAAGGTTGGCTGTAATATGACGATCCCATTTGACGTTTGTTTTGACTTGTGCTTTTTCATTTCAGAGCAAAGTGATCCGAGTCCTGAACTTGTGGCAGAAGAACAATGTGTTTCCTCCTGAGATCATCCAGCCATTGTTTGACTTGGCTGATCCAAATCACCCAATTTACAATGAGGTAAACAACCAAGTGGCTTCAGTGAAGGCACCCGACAAAGGGTATCTAGAAGTGCCGGGAGTTGGGTGGAGTACGCCTAACCAGGTACAGTGGAACCTGAGAGTCACTCTTAGCCTCATACTGGATTTTGCGAGCTTTTACAAGAGGTGAAGAGAAGTTTCAGTGTTGGTGACCTGTAGGGAAAATGAAAAGGAGTTGTGATTTAATCTGCATTGGAAGCCCAGCTATTGGGTTGGTTCATTGGGATATGGGAGGTTCCACTGTATTGTCATTTTCTTATGTTGTACAAATTTTGCTTGCATGTTCTTTCTTTCAATTAGATCTCACTACAATCCAATGCATGATTAGTTTCACTGCCTTTTTTGTGTGCTTAACTTGGCATAATGGAAGAGAATTATGTCAGATTATTATGTTGTTGCTAGTGGAAATTACAAAATCTTATAACTGCATATCTTTTCATTGTAATAATCCCATATTCAGCACAGCTTTAGGAACTTTGTGTGTCTGCCAAAGATTTACCAGAAATCAGGATCTCATTATGTTACGTAACAAGTTATAACTTTCTGCAAGTGAATATTAAAATATTTAGTTTTTATTTTCAGTTTCTTTTCCATTTTCCCCCACTAACTACTAATATGCAATAGGCATTGTTTATTGCATTTGTATTTGTGATTCGCTCAGTTTCTGTTCACCACCTGTACTGCATTTTGATCCTAGATTTAAGCATCCTGATAATTTCTTTCTGTACCTTTGTAGTCTTTGTACTTTGTTCTTTGTTGGCTGGCAATGTCAGCTAAAGTTGCCCAGTATTGTTTGGTATTGTTAGACATTTATTATTTTTATCTTTTAAAATTGAGAGACTGTAATAGAAATGTGAAGTTCAGTGTCTGATATTAGGTTGTCCACATGATTCATTAGCAGAGCCAAGTAACTTCAACCCCTGGTGCATCAGGTAGTGTAGAACCCAGCCTTATACAACAGCTGCAACAGTTGCAGCAGATCTTCCTACAGCAGCAACAGCAGCAGCAGCAACAACAACAACAGCAACAGCAACCGTCTGTGCAAGGAACTCAATCACAACTGCAACTGCAAATGCAACAACTAGCCTCACAGCAATTGGATCACAAATCTGAAGAGGTACGGTGCCGGAAGAAACCACTCTGAAGTGGGGAGGTTCTTTACCAAATAGCACTTATCGATTCTATAGTAATTTCTTAGCTCTATAACTGTATGTTCATGTTTGTTAAATGATTACTTTTGAAGCATGGTGCAATGTATTTCATTCACTTTACACAGACTCTTGTGCACCTGTACTAATGCACAATTTTCCAGGTCAAGTTCAATAAGAAGCTGCTGGAATTTGACTATGGGGAAGAAGAGGATGAAGATCACATGATGGGTGATGGTCCTTCCTCTTCATCAATTGCCAATAACTCTGGAATGGGGGGTGGGGGTGGGGGTGGAGCTGGTCAAAACCTGGATGCCCTGAACCACCTTCTGGCCAACCCGGAGATCATGCAGCACCTGCACTCTCTACAGGAGCAGATGGCGCAACAGCAGCACCAGGCCAAGCAGGCTCATGAGATGGAGGAGAAGATGAGGAAGCTGCAGGAACTCAAGCAGCAGGAGGAGGAGTTTGACAAGCACCTTGCTCAAACAGTTGCTGTGAGTTTGGGGGTGGGAAGGATAACAAGATCTCCCTTCAGCTCTGTGCTGTGTGGATAATTGTTAATAGTGCAACCTTAAACTTCAGTTACTTTGCAAGTGCATGCTCAGGTGAATTTTATAGTGAATACTGTAGTATAATATTATTAGTTACCAATGTGGTTAAATGGGAAGTCGAACTGGGGTACCAGGTGAAGAGGCTTTTTGGCTTGTATTAATTTGGAAGGGACATGTACTATATCGCTCAAAACGATGGAGACACATTTGCATTTGTCTTCAATGGAAAATCGTCTCCCATCTTTTTGAGCGATAGAGTACCTCTCATGTTGGGTTATAGAAATTGACATGCTGGTGCTTACAAGGCCCATGTAAATTGGCTGTTCAATTTGGAGAGTAGACTTAATGGGATTTACATGGAACTTGTTGGAGCTTTAGACCCAGTCCTTCTCCCATCATTATGCTTGTGACTGTATATTAGTATGAAATTGATCATAATAATGGACATAGGAACTTTCCAGGAGGAAACACTTCATTGACTGTTATTTTTATTAGCATCGTGGTGTTTGAGATTTTTTCCTCTTTATTGACAGTATTAATTTAAATAAATGCCTTATGCCAGCTTGGTTGCATGAAGGAATTTGCTAAGTAGTGCTAGATTTTCTTGCTATTTTGTTTTATTTGGAGGCCTTTCAGTTTTGCTCCACTTTTGATTTGGCTTATGCTTTGTGCTGTTTTCTGGTTTTTTTTCGTGCTTGGTGACAGGCTACTCCTTTGCTGCACTCAACAGTTCTCTACCACATGAACCTGCCGGTTAAGGTACAGTGTTAAGCCATTAGTATCTGACCATAAATTATGAAATCTTGTTGAAATTAATTCCTTGCCCAAGTTCAGTTTCATCTAATTCGCAAAATTTGTTGCAAATGCATTCACCCTCAGAATAGTACTTAGGTCACATTGGTCAACCACGTCAGTTAACAATATTAACTTAACAGTGCCATTAAAAATTTCAGGATTGCAATGTCAGTATTGCTTCATGGCTGAATGCATTACAGCATCCAATTTTCAATTTGGGTTAGCACATGTGAAAACAAAGGGCACCATACATGACAATCTCATACTCCATATAACTGGGACATAATATTTGACCTTGTAAAGAATACATGGGACAAGGAGGAGAAGCACGGGATGCTTTGTAATCATCTCAGATGTCTCAATTACATTCACATTAAATACCTACATACATATTGCCATGTCATTCTAACTGTTATTTGCATGCTAGTATTTCAGTGTGAAGTGTGTAACTGATTTTTTGTCTCCCGTCCCTAGAAACTACCTTTTGCCTCAGAATGTGAGCTGAAGCCTTCAGATATCAAAGTTCCGCCGCAGCCAACTCCATTTGATCACACAGCAGACTTTGACCAACGTTCTCTAGCTTTTTCACTGCCTATGGTGGATATGACACAGCCACCACCAGGATTTTCCCTCCATCTCCAGATGGCACAGGGAGCTCACAATGCGGATGTTTATGAGATTGATGAAGGGAGATCTATGGACGGGGTCAATCTGGATAGAAACCGGTGAGAAAATATAATTAAAAGCCTCTTTAGTAACCTACTGGAGAGCTGCGTGTAGTTTAGACTAATGGATCAGTGGGAGATACTTTGCTTTTTAAGCGTTTACTACGAGCAGTTACTGCAGTATTTAATTTTAATTTGTACATGACAGAGATTTAAGTACAGTAAAAGTAATAATACTTTCCAACCATTCTGGGATTTGACATCTCGCTCAAGTTAAATCACTTTGGGTCTTACATGAATGTATTTAGTAATTATGACAGTTATTTGCACTTTCCGAGCGGTCAGTTGCACTTCTCACTTCCAGGCACTTCTTTTTTGTCACTGACTACATTTGTTGGAAAAATTATCAAGATGGTTTGTGTTGTTGCATGAAAGCAGTGCTTTTGAAGCCTACTGTTCTGAAGAGGGCTAAGAATTTCTGTGATCGTGTATTCCAGGGTGCACGGTGAGCCAGAAGTGATTGAGATAAAGGAGGACAGGAGCCGTAGCCGCAGCCGTTCCAGGAGTCGCAGCCGAAGCAGAAGTCGGCGTCATCGCCGCAGCCGTTCCAGATCTCGTGACAGGGGACGTCGCGGTGGAGGGACAAGTGGGCGCAGGTCCCGAAGCCATTCTCCTCGGTCCTCATCCCGTCGGAACTCCCGTCGTTCTCGTTCTCAAGATAAGGAGCGAGAGAGGCAAAAAGAAAAGGAGAGGGAGGAGAGGGAGAAGGAACGAGAGAAAGAAAGGGAGCGGCGCAAGCGAGGGTTGCCACCAATCAAGAAGGAGCAATTAAGTGTGTGCAGCACCACCCTGTGGGTGGGGCACTTGTCCAAGTTGGTTCACCAGGAAGAGCTGTCTGACTGCTTCGGAGAGTATGGAGACATTGTGTCCATTGATCTTATTCCGCCTCGAGGTTGTGCCTTCATTTGCATGAACAGGAGGCAGGATGCACACAGGGCCTTACAGAAGCTCAAGAATCACCGACTCCAAGGAAAGGCAATCACTGTAAGGAACTCTCATTCAGGAAATATCATTCATAAATATTTGAGCGCATTATTGACAATCTGAGTTTTAAAATTTAATACTGGGAGGGCATGACATACATACTGTCAAGGAAAATTTACTTCTCTCTAAAATTCGTGACTGGTTTTCAGCTGGCCTGGGCCCCTGGTAAAGGAGTCAAAGGGAAGGACTGGAAAGACTACTGGGAAGTGGATCTTGGAGTGTCTTATATTCCATGGAGTAAACTTACCACTGAGACAGACTTGGATGCCTTTGAGGATGGAGGGATGGTTGATGAGGAGACTGTTCCGGAATACTTGGCCAGTGAGTGCATCCTCCTTTGTAACACAGAATGATGACACTGTGTGGCAAATGAAAAAGTAGGGGAAAGGCTGCCGTCGTGGGGTAAACACAGTCCATATTCACCAGCTTGCGGTAGTAGAACATGCAGCATTCTGACAATAATTATCCTACTCTAAATTCAAGTAGAAGCTTAGGGAATTAGTACCTTGCTGCAAGTGCATCTGGGTGGGCTTTGTACTCCTTCTCATGGGAATAGAAATAATGAAGTGAGAGGTGATGTACCAGGAATTGAATCAGAATGCAACCCTCCTTCATGTATTCACTGCGCATGGTAATACTGTTTCGGCGACGCTAACACAATGCTCTTATCATGTCATATCCTTGCAGATCGCTTGCGTCACCGTCCGGATCGCATGATGGGCCTGGACGTGAGCAGCATGATGGCTCCAGGGTTCATTCCCTTGCCGGATGCTGCCCCCCTTCCTGTTCTTCCTGCAGTCTCCCTGGCTCCCCCACCTACAGCAGGAGGTGCTGGCGACAATCACCACCAAGTCGATGTTTCCAGTGCTGCCGCTGCAGCCTCAGTACTGGCAGCTGCAGCAGTGGCAGCGGCTGGAGTCGACAGGAACCAGGGACAGATGCCCCCTGCTGGGATACCTCTTGTTCCACCTCACTTTGGACTTCCACGTGAGTTTTTGCAGTGCAAGTACTCTATAAATCCTATAAGCTGAACTATGACTCCTACTGCAGTAAAATGCACCAAAGGGCTAGAAAATAATTTAAGATCAACTCCAGGACCATTTTCAGTTATTAGGAGCATGTGAAATTGATTGTGTTGTTTGTTTTGTCAGCACCTCTGGGGCTGCCCCTTCTCGGTGTTCCTCCACCACCGGTTTCGGGACTGCTTGTCCCTCCTCCTGGAGGAACCCTGCTGAGCCAGGCTCTCATGGGTGGAGTGCCACCTCCTGTAAGCTCAGCATTTGCTGCAGGTGAGTTTTCAAGCAGGGAAAGGCCCCACCTATGTAGCAGATGTTTTTTAACATCAACTCTTGATTGTAACTGGCCGTTTATTATTTAACAGGTGCTATGACTCTTTCTGGAGGAATGCTCACGCAGGATAAGCTTGGACATGGAGCACACCTGATGCCGCCTCCATTTGCCATCCCACTCAGGCTCCCTGGTAAGTATATGACCTGCTTTCGTAAACAGCAGAAGCAGCAACCTGAGTAGGTATGCGGTGTAAGCACCCTGAATTGAACATGCTGAGATGAAAATGCCAAGCTTAACAGAAAAATTGGTTTCTTTTACCAACATGGAGAAGGAACCTCATGGCTGAAGAGGGTTTTCATAATCAGATAACGCATAAATAAGAGAGAGAAGCTAACATGTGAGGCTTGTGTATTGCACGAGTGAAAAGTGTAGCTAGCAGGAAAACCCTCAGCAGTTGAGGAAAGCCAAGAATTGTGAGTTGGAGCTATTTCATGGCAGTATGTTCAAGTGAAGCTTAATATTGCAGTGTACCAAGAAGGGACGGTCCTGGAAATGGACACAGTTAGTCCTTTGTTGTGGAAAGGCATCAAGGAGAGTAGGTTACGTGGTGTGTAGTCAGGGTGGAGCAGGTGCAAATGTAGAGCTGCTTGACAGATGGGAATCTGGACCCGAATTTTATCTTTGTTGCAGGAAATGGCCCCATGAATGAGTTGTCACATGACAGCGACGAAATGGACATAGAAATGGAGGATGCAGACAAGTCGGGCGAGTCCCAGGATGACAGGTGATGATGATGTTGGTTAAGCCGGATATGTGTCATGCCTCTTTCACTATGTATGCAAGGCATGACTGGGAAATTACACCACCCATGAGATTTTGAGATGATGCATCAATTTGTGTCACTTGCATTTTAAATGATATGATTGTTTAAGTTCATAGTAGGTGTACTCAAATAAGAACATTGTGCAATTACTGACTGTAATTAAAGCATCCTGTGGTCTCACTAACTTATTTGCTGTAATTGCACAACCATGCGCCTTATTAAACACCACCTCTGTTGGATTAAAAGTAATGCATGGCAGAACTCGCTTCAGGAAAAGATACAAATCGTTTTTTCTTTTTACCATGTGCCTACTGTGTCAGAGTTACGGCGACCTGACCATAAAGGCCCCACGCCAATGTATCTCATCATCCACAATGTGCCTACTGTTATTATTTGATTTGATGTGTTAATGTTCCATGTTTTTGTAGCTTGCTTATATTGCGATTTCCAATGGATTCTGTCTTTTCAGACGCAAAGAGGATCGAGCATCATTTTCACGTGGCTCCAATGGTCCATTGGGTTTTGACAGCAGGGATGCAGAGAAGAAGAGGGAGAGGGATTGGGAAGGAGAGTGGGATGGAGGAAGGGGAAGTAGTAGGAGTAGGGAGCGTGGAGGTGGGAGGGCATGGAGCAGAGGTGCGGGAGGTAGGGACTACCGGGAAGGGGACAGAGGGAGGAGGGAGTCTGGGGGAGGGAGCGGGGACAGAGACTGGGAGAGGGGAGAACGAGGGGCGGACAGAGGGGAAAGAGACGGGAGGGATGGAGGCAGCGAGAAGCCTGGGTTGCTGGAGAGGCTGAGGAATCTTGCCAATGAGAGCATTTACATGAGCAAGGAAGACATGATCAGGTAAGTCATATGCTTCGACTTGTTGTGTTTTAATGCACTGTTGTGTGTGTGACTGAATGTGTGTGACAGTAGGCCCTAGTGTTGGAAGTGCATGAATGCTGAAGAAGGCCCATATTTTTCAGGGAGAGCAGGCCATCAAGGCATAGCAGCGAATCAATGGGAGATGCTCCTCATGCCAAGGAAGTCATGGACCGCAGGGTGTCGGATGATGTGGAACACAGGGGTGGCCCAGATGTGGATCACAGGGGTGGTCCAGATGTGGATGGAGGCCGGTTCCCTCATAGAGGACCTCCAGGGAGTGGTGGCGGTGGACCTCCAAGCAGAATGTTTGGCCCCAGAGGTGCTCCACCTCCAGATGAGTTTGGGATAATTCCTGATGACTTTGGACCACCAGTGCCCAGGGGTGGACATCCAGACGATGACTTCCCACTGATGGATGAGTTTGGCCCACCAGACTTTTTTGGTGGGCCACCTCGGGGGCACTTGGAGTTTGGGCCTCGAGGACCCATGGATTTGGGGCCAGATATGTTTGGACCTCCTCCGTTGCATGCCAGAGGTGGTGGAATGATGGGTGGGAGGACTGGTAGAGGTCGAGGCTTTGGACCCCGAGGTGCAGGAGGAGGAGGGGGAATGCGAGGGATACCACCTGGGCCCATGGGACCAGTTGACGTGCCAGGGGAGTTCAATGGTTAGTGATACTCCAATCAACTGTTAAATTGTTAACATGACATGAACAGAAAATCAATTTTGATTTGCCCGACTTGTTTTTTTATCCTGTGAATTTAAAGTGTAATTGTTCCTATTTCATTAGACACCATCTGTCATGTTGACATTATTTGTTAGCACCACTCTTTCACACTGCCTGTTTTCAGATATTTGGTTGGAAGGACAAGGCCCAGGATTCCACGGAGGTCCTGGTTTCTCTGACAGGCCTCCCTTTGATGACATCCCACAAGAGTTTGGCGGACCCCCCGGCAGCTTCCCACCTCAGGGACCTTCCGGTTTTGGGCTGGATCACCCACCGTATGACCATCCACGTCACTCCAGAGGGCCTCCACAACCACCACCTCATCTGCATCCGGATGAGCTGGCTGAGTGGGAGCGAGAATGGATGGAGCAGGAGTTCAGGGAACGAGAGTTGTGGGATGAGAGAAGGTGGAGGGAGGAGGAAGATGCTGGAAGGGATGGCGAGTGGGGTCTCAGAGGCGGAAGAGAGTGGGCCAACAGGGGTCGGTGGAGCAGTGGAAGGGGAGAAGGCAGAGAAGGAAGAGACGGCAGAGAAGGTAGAGAAGGCAGAGAAGATTGGGACCGGAGGCGCCCTGCCCGGGTAGAGGAGGAGAGAAAGAGGCCAGAGAGGAAGCCATCACGGTGGGGAGATGCAGAGGATAAGAAGGACGTCAAGGACATTTCTGAGCTGAAAACTGAAGCACAATCAGAGCCAAAGGAGGTTCCTCCCAACAACAATCAGGAAGAAAGTGCAAGTGAGCAGGCAGACCCCAAGGAAGTCGAAATCCAGCCTGAAAACGTGCCAGAGGTCAAGCCCGAGGCCAATTCTGAGGCCAATTTTGAGATGAATTCCGAAGACAAATCTGAGCTCAAGACAGAAGGAAGTGTCCCTGAATTATTAGAAGCTGAACCAGCAGTAGAACAGAGGACAGAACAGGAGGAACCGAGTGAAGCAACTGAAGCAGCCGCTGAATAATTTCTTAGGCGCGTGTGAACAGTGGGTGCGAACACAGGCAGTGCGAAAATGAGAAACACACACGAATTATGGCGATTTTTCACAAATTGCGAACAACGGCCTTGCAATCAATTTTTTTGTCAAAGTCAAACCAAGTCTGTGATATAATCAGTCCCAACTCATACCCCACCCCTTCAGAATGCAACGTTATTTTTTATTTATTTACATACACTTAAATCTGTGATATTTTTTAAATAATGATAATAACAGCAGTCAAAACCTTTAAAAAGTATGTTTTTTGAAATTCATATCAAGTCACAGACCCATATATATCTGAGAGATTAGGTCACAGGTCACCCTTCGGAAGGTAGGTGTGCACCAGTGTGTTGGTGGTTATTGTTTTTTATTTGTTTATGCAATGCACCACTTTTTTTTTTCTTCGCTGTTGTGTAACACTCCCCGACTCCCAACACTGGTCCTGTGTTCGTCCCAGCTGCCCACAAATCGACCAATCGCCAAGCAACAATGGCCGCGAAGGAACTCGCGCTTGCACTCAAATAGAGTGACAAGTGCAAGGTACAGTGAATTTGATCACTTACAAAAAAAACTTGAGCTTCCCAAGCACAGGAGGGAAAAAACTGCGCCGCGAGTTGTATATACGTGAGAACAACGAGTGACTTGGCGAGACAAGACATTGCAAGGGGCAGGGGGGTGGACAATTCAAATGCAATATTGAGCTCCCATGAGATAGGTTGCATGCATTTTTCTTCTGGCAGGGGTGAGTACATGGAAATCGTGTTGTAGTAAGTGTACATATTATGCCAGAGCTTTTTTTTTTCCCCCTCCATGTATTTTGCACATGAGCTCACACGGTAACGTCGAAGTGAAAGCACACCTAAGTAGGTGAGGTAATAATCATGGGAGACGTGTGAAGTGAAATTTTTTAAATGTTTATCTGTTCTATCCACAACTTGGCACTCCCAGGTTTACTAATGAATGAGTGCTGGTCTTTTTGCAGTGAAGTAGTGAGACACTTGACAAAATTGAGCAGTTGCTGCTTTTGATGTTATTATTTACCTCGGTGCGACACGCACATGAATGACTACTATGAACTTCTCCATAGGTAGTAATTGTTTTCCTTTGTGATCATGACAAATGATGGAATTTCATGAGAATTCTGGCATAAAAGCTAGAGTATAGCGGAGCAATTGCTCTGCAATTGACAGTGTAGTTTGTGTAGTCATAATACGTAAATACAAAATAAAATCACTAAACAAGACATGTATTTAATTAGGGCTGAAGGTAAATGACAGTATGTGCATCGACCAGAGGTGAGCTGGTTGTGTGCACTGCATACTTGAAAACAGTCACAGTTTGTATTAGTCATGTGACGTGCAACAGTAGTGTGCTTGCACATTATTTTTCTAACTCATGCACTTGTGATTATGCAGAGTGGTAAATTCATATGTTGCAGGTAAGTGTTTTTGAGGATGTGATTTTTTATTTTTTATTTTACCCCATTGGGCAGAAGCCATTAGGGGGAATTGAGGATGTCATGATAATGCCCTGTATTAATCCTGAGATGTATCATATGTTGGCTAAAATCAACTGCTCTTTAGGAATGATACATGTACTGGTGTAACAGCCACATCTTTTGAAGCAAGACCAGGGGGCTTGTACAATCATAGCAACGAGATATCAAACTTGAAGCTCAAATTAGGCTCCAAGGGAGGCAGGCCCTCCCTTTCACATCACGAGTCATGTAGAGGTAGAATCACCTCTCATGGAGGCTACGTTGAGCTTCGGGCTTGATATCTCGCTCGTTACTATGACTGGACAGTACTTCAAGAAGTAGCTTACATCAGTATCAGTGAAAATGTCACTGATGCTGCTTCCACTGTTCCTGATGACACATCTGCAGGCGTCGCAGGGAGTTATCTGATGTCCCAGGGGAAAGCTTGTTGAATGGCCACTCGAACCTTAAACTATGGCATCGTTTCATAGCATTAATATAAATGGCTGGAAAAGTGATGGGAAAATGTAAAATTTAATTGGTCTTTGGTGGTGGTCACAAAAGTGAGATTTTCTCACATAGTCGCATATATCAAGCTGAAAATGATTCCAGGCTGTGATGTAATCAGGCACTATTGGCATACAAAAATGAGGTGGAAGTCAAAAAGCAGCTATCTTCACCGAACCTCATTCTGAAAAAAAACTCGCAACTGTGTCAGTTTCGATTTGTATAGCTGCAGATGTGATTTCCTAGATTTTCTTCTTACGTTATGCTGCTAACATGACTCATTTTGGCCTGTCTTTGGCTCATATGACCAGATTTTAAAGGCAGTGCCAACTCAAATGTACAACCATATGTGAGCTTAATTATGCAACATGAGGTACAGTTTGCACCTGCAGTATGTGCACAATTTGGCTCAATGACCAGAATGTCATGTAGCTCTACATGCACAATATACTGTACTCGGGCTAAAAGTAGATGTGATGACATCATAATCATGGATTGGTGCTTGTCACAAAATTGTAAGTACAGCACTGTACATGAAGGTGTACATTGCTGCCCAGTCCAAATAATATTGCTGTTCAGTATTGTCAATGCTAACAGCAGGCTATTAGAATGAATATTTCTTTGTACAAACTTTTTCCATGAACATGTGCAACAAAGTGGGTGACATGATCCAAGGACCGGCCACACCCGTTGAATTATTGGAAGTGACTCATTCCAATTCTTCAGCACATACATCACGTTGCACAGACAGCAGCCGCTGTGAGTGTTTTGTAGGAGCTTTTATGATGGTGATAAGCACTCTCTACAGTATAAGACGCATATATCTTAGTGACTCACATTTGTTGCAGGTACGTTCATTGTGCATGCCATTGCTCCTGCCAAGACCAGGTGTGTGAAATGTCCTGGGCAGTGGGCACTTAATAATTTTCTGTTCTCCAGAAATTACACGACTAATTATGTGATTCTAAACAGGTTGTTGAATGATACCTTGCTGAATGTTGAGGGTACACTGGACCTGGAGAAGGATACGCTTTCAAATGCCTTGACTTGGTAAATCAAGTTGGGTAAGTTGGAGGCGACTTGGGACCGGTGCGTGGAGGACATGGAGGAAGTGGTGCAGGCCCTGAAGAAGAGAGGATGGGTGCAGATGGGCCAGCAGGAGGTGCTACGCAAATTGGGAATCTGTTTAGGCATCTCATGAACCTCAACTTTGAACTCTGAACGCCTGACGTCCAGTGGGACAGGGAGAACCTGGAGGCCCTCTACAAGAACATGTGCAACCACCTCAACATTCCAAATAGGGTTAGTGAGAGCGCTTGGCAGTTTATCTTGTAAAATTTAAGGGAACTGAATGAATTTGAACGGAAATGTCAATCATGAAAAAGTTAATTGCAAGTGTGGGGTGTGCAGGGATGTTCATTCACATGAATCACAAGTTGGTAGACATTATTATGCAGTGGAACGTAATATTCTGCTCCTCTGTGAGAGTCTTGCACTATATCAGCTGCATTATTTTGTTCATTACAAGTAATGAATGAGCAGCTACTGTTGCTAGCTGGTGGAACTGCTGTTGTCACACTTGCAAGACAAATACCACTTCCAGGTTGAGTGGATGATGGTAGAGGTCACTTTTGAATTGCTGCAATTTCTCAAATGAGATCCATTTTATTATTATTATTATTTTGGGTGCCCCCTTGAGACCTAGTGGTCAATGTAAGGGGGGAGATTGCATCCGTTTTATATGCGATTTTCTTTCTCTCCGGTGCGAGGGACAGGGAAGGGATAAGAGGGAGGGACAGTGGTGCATTGTCTTGTGGTGGGGGCCATGTGCAGTTCCTCATGGGGCCAAGCTGTGACATCCCCCTAGGCGCGGACCAGAAGACCCCACTGACTCCGCACCTCCTCCAGGGCAGGGAAAGGAAGGAAGCGGCTGTGGCTGATTTTACAGTGCAATCCCGGAATTTTCCTGGGATGACCTTGGAAAACCACAGAAAACCAAGGTCAGGACCACCGGCCTCCGGGACTGGAACCCAGGACCTCCCGATTAGCAGTTGGACACCATATCCACTCCACCACTACTGCTTCGGTCTCAAATGAGATCCATTGCATGGGTAGCGAATGATTGATGTGTCTTTCACAACTAGGGTGCACATCACATATTAGACAACAATCTATTATCAGCAAGGAGGAGAGTGTGCCGTAAACAGATGAACAATATTTTTTGCCTTATTACTCTGCATTCTAGACTGCTCCTCTTGTGTATATATATATATTTTTTTTTGCATTACCCAAGGGGGGGAGTTACGTACTCCTTAGGGGGGGTGGATTACCACCATTGGGGTTTTCGTTGGAGCGAGTTAAGATAGAATCTTATTAGTGTACTCCAAGGGTGGGTGGGAGGGGATGTGCAAAGTGCAAGTGCAATGTCTCTAATCGTCATTTTGTGAACTCCCCCGGGTGGCTTAGTCTATCGGAAATTGCCACCCGAAACGAAGCCAGAGATGGCCCAACTCTGCACGAAAGAAGGTGGGAACCCTGGGTGGGGATTGAACCCGGGACCTTAACTTCCGTGGGCGCGCGCGTTACCGCGGCGCCACTCCGTCTCCCCCCTCTTGTGTAATAATCTGGTTACCTCCTTATAGAAATCTCATGTACAGTACCGCTCATAAAGAATGGTATGACTCTATGGACGGAATCTTTATCCTGTTCCCAATCCCTGGGTCGCCAGCATGTTTTTAAGTGTTGCAGGGAAGGCCAGGAAAAGGGAATGAAAATAAAGCGAAAAAGAGAAGGAAAAAAGCAAGGCAAAGTAGGAAAATTTTAGGTGGGAAATTCATCTCACATCAGCATTGCACCTGGTTTAACATTTTGGTAATAAAAATCTGGATGGGGGAGCCGTCATACTGGTCGCCAGGTTGTCCATAGTGTTGCAACTTACAATTGGGAACACTTCTAAACAGTCAGGTTAAAAATTTAGTCCATAGATTCGTACCGTTCTTATGAGAGGACTGTACATTCATTTGGGCAGTAAATAACAAGTGAGCTGTTGTCAAAGTTTTGCATTTTGCTAAAATCATTTTTATTCTGCAAATGTCTGGCATAACTTCTGTGCCATTTTAAAAAATTGCCACAGCATTGCAGCATGGCAATCTTCTGTGCTGGACTTGTCTATCTTCCATCACCCAAAATGTCTTTGACAAATACTTTGTTCAGACCTGTGCAATCATAAGGTGTTAAAGTTAAACCTGACCCATGCTGCAAGTGATAGAGAAAAGGTAGATTCACATGATGGATGATGAATGACAGTGGCGTGATCTTTTGAGCAATTTTTAATTAATGTCTTGTGCTACAGGTGCTGCCACAGCTTTGTGACTGCCAGGTCTTCATGCTTCCCTAGGGAATCATATGGGTCAACGTTGTAGGCTGCCTTAAATTGCTGCCAGCTGGATGTGTTCTAACTGTACGATATTGTCAGGTGAGATGGTCTTCCTCACTGTTGCTCGTAGCAGTGTGGCACATTGTTGGGAGAGGAAATTTATCCCATCCCATAAATTAACCCTTTAGCCATGCTTGCAGCTTAATTTTATGAAGATGCCAGTGAAGTTGTTGGCCCCCCATTATCAGTGGTCTCATTATCCACAGATGTATCAAGTACTATCAAGTACATATAAATAGATTGCTTCCGGGACTTGCAGGTGCATGTGCACTCTTATATGCAATTCTGGCATGTTGGTTCAAAATAATTGTATGGATCACTGGGCATGGAAATTTTTTGTGTGAATATGTATGTTCTTGTGTAATGATTGCCATTTATAAGGCTGGATGACATGCAGCAGGTAGTGATGGATGTGGCATTGGTTTCTAGGTTGTCATAATTTACGACTCAGGCTCTGTGGCAGTGCTTCCCAAACTGTGGGTCGCGACAGTAATATTTGGGATCGCGAGGGAGGGTTACAAATTATTTTCCCAAAATGATGCTAAGTTTCTTGAAAATTATGACCATAAGGTAATGTCATTTCCAAGGTCATTTCACTGTTTACCTGTCTTTTCATGTCTGCGGATCAAAATGTGCACATATAAGGGGTCGCTTTTACGAGACGATTTGTTGGGGTCGCCAACGAAAGAAATTGGGAAGCACTGCTCTATGGTCTATGCCCTTTGATAGCATTTGACAAAATTTTCCGTGCAGGAATGTGTGACTAGGACTGCTGTGCATGTAATTTTTGTGGTGAAAAATCCTGCACATTTTTCTTTAATTGATGATTATTTTGCTAATAGATTGTGATGCATTAAAAATTGCATCAATTGTTACCGTGGTGCATATTTTGGTATGAATGGATACGCCAGGAAAGCAATGGAGCTGCAATGGGACTTGCACATGACATATACTATAGAAAAACTGAAGCAGTTTGGAGTAGGCCAGTAGGGGATATGGTGTCCGACTGCTAATCGGGAGGTCCTGGGATCAAATCCCGGGGCCGGCAACTCTGACCATGGTTTTCTGTGGTTTCCCACGGTCCTTCCATGAAAATTCCGGAGTTGTTTCCGTAATTAATAGGCCACAGCCGCTTCCTGCCGTCCCTATCCTATCCCAAAAAGCGCAGTAAAATGAAAGCAAAGAGTTCCAGGCAAAACAAAAAAACTTTCCCCCTAAAGAGCTGATAGGCTGATAACGGGGTATGGATTATTATTATTATTATACTGTAGAAAAGATATGTTTAATATCACTTTCCATCAAATTTCCAGAAAGGGGGAAAAAGAACTCAGGCCCTGGGGTAAGGCAATGGCTCAAAAAAATAATCCGCAGACTGCCCGGATTACTCCCGGATTACCTATAGTTACCTGATCAAAATGACCCTGTGACCCATTTTTGAGGACGGAGGTCAAATTCCAACCTCACCAATTTTCTTGAAATTAGGTGCATTGGTAGCCCACTCCAAGGGATCAATATGACCCTGTGACCCATTTTTGAGGGGGGGGGGGGCGGTGCAGAGGTCAAATTCTGACCTCACCTATTTCTTGAAATTCAGTGAATTGACATATTCCCCCCTCCGATATGGGTCACGGTCATTTTTATCAGGTAACTATACGTGTGTTTTTCATCCCTTGGGGTGGGCTACCAATGCACCGAATTGCAAGAAAATCTCTGAGGTTGGAATTTTACGAGATGGAAAATGTCCCAAGTTGTCAGGGCAAATCTCAAGACATCATGTGATGTCTGTAGTCGTCAAAGGGTTAAATGAATTTTTCTCACTCTGGTCTCTGTGTGTGAATCTCTGGTGTGTGAATATGGCCTTGAAGTTACAAATTTACAGCTCTTAGCTTGTTTAGTGGTCACAAAGTACATGAGGAATCTTCTAAAATTCAAATTTAGTTGTCACACCAATGCTAATAATTTTGGCGTGCAATTTTAAGACCACACATTGTTCACAAACCTGAACTGTATTGAAACTGTGATGCGCTAATTCGTGATTTCCTACAGGTTCTGGTCCATCTAAAATATGTCTTTTTAGCTCTAGATACTCAGTTTTTATCCAGAACCAGTCATTGCATGCATTGGTTTGCATTTCAAGCAAATTTTCTATCAAAAACTCACGAAAAATGTGTTTGTTTGTTGGGACACATTGACTTAATTGCCTCTCTCTGTCTAACATGACTGTGGTTAAGCATTGTTTGTGTAGTGCACAGCACTGCTGTATTAGCCGTTACTATAACAAAGTGCTTTATTGAGCTTCATTCAAAAACTGAAACATGCAATCCAGATTTTTGCCTTATCTGCCCATGAATAACTTATGGGCTCTCTGTTAATGAGAATCTGATGCTACACTGCCATGCACAGACCAAGTGTGGGCTCCAGCACATAGAACGATAATAGACTAATGTGTTGTTAATATGTTGTGGTTGATCCGAAGCAGCATCATTGCAGAAAGCCATCTAGAAGCAGATTTCGTGACCGGCCAATGCAACAATATCAGAAGCACAGATTATAATGCAGAGAGTGACACTGTGGATCAGGGGATGACAATAAGCATTGCCGTATCTCCTGTTGTCAGGCATCTGTGCCAGTGGTACAAAAAGTGATAATAGAAAATAATTGGGCAGTACTTTGAGCTGTTCATTTCTGGGCTGTCTACGTTAAAATAAAAACCACTTTTAGGTATTGGTCCCTCATTTACTCCGTCCCTTACACGTATATATTCCCTTTGTCAGCCAGATTTCCAATGGCGGTGTGTACTCTTAAGCCTGCAAGCTCCTCTCCTAGTGCTGCCTTAAATGGTTCCAGTGTGATTGAGTCTGGCTCCTCCGAGTCAGTGTAGTTAATGTATAAGGTGGCTGGAAGTCGGGAGACCTCACACAGGGTCAGGGCAGAGGCTGGAAGCCCACACACAGTGTTGGGCTGCTCCAGTCGAGGGATGTCGGGAGCTTTACTTGTGTGGCTAGTGCACAGTTGGCGGAGAAACGGTGTGGATAGGTTGGACACTGGCTCTGCACAACGGTACGAAGTCACGTGAGAAGTCATCAACAGGTGGACACCACCTGCACTTTGGATGTAAGGCAGCACCTAAGTGAAAGCATTATTTGTATGTAAATATGTACCTCTGCTCAGCATGATATTTTCTGACTTTTTTAAAGATACAATGCTGCTTAATTAGCATTTAAGTGATTCAAGAAGCAGCATTCAGCTGAATTAGCCTAAAATCAACTCCTAAAATGACGACAGTGCAAACTTTTCCTAGAATGGGACCTTGACACAGCCAGCATTTCAGATCTCACGATTTTTTTCAGTTTACTTTTTGACCTCTCCTCTCCGATGAGAAACAAATCTTATATACATAACATACTTGCTCGCAGAAGCGATGTGCCTGGAAGGGAGTCAATACCGTTGGGCAGATGGCAACAAGCGCTGTGAATGGATCTCCTACCAAGTGTAAAGTTGGACCTGCCACCTTTTGCGGGGCATCATCAATCCTCTCGCCATCTTGAGTCAACCACACTGTTGCCAATAGCTGGGATGAGTTGTCCTTTACCAGATTTGATGCAAATGCTGTGGATTATACGCATTAAAACATTACCGGAATATTTGGACACTCAATATCGCCATGAAACACACAGCCTGACTTTGTGCAAGTTGACACCTCTCAGAAATGTAATGAATTTCAAGTTATGTACATTGGATTCTTTTTTGACTTACAAGAAGGCTTATATTACACTCTTTAGAATCTATTGTTTTCCCTTGAAATGCTATCACACAACTGTTGGGCCAATAACGTGTCCTGCCAACGGCAAGTGCCGTTGTCCATACTCCACACCTGAGGCCAGCGTTCCCTGTGCCAGCAGAAAAGCCTTGGGCCTGAAACCCGTCGGCGCCTGGTCATCCCACTCCACCTCCACCCTTCTGGAAAATCACAATAAAAATAATATCAATTTTCCCACGATCCATGAAAGGCCACTTTATTTTTCCCTACCCCTCCTTGGGCCCCACTCTTCCCTCCACTGCCCCATCCTCCTCGTCCGAGGCCTCGGGAGAAGGGTCGAACACAATCTCCCCGAAGAAAGTCGCCATCCCAGACCGACCAGCAGCAACTCCGAACCTTTTCCTTCAATGATTTTGCTCGATTTTGAACAAAAAGTCAAGGCGCCATCTTGGAATGAGAAAACGAAACATAGCTGCTATTAATTCCAGAAACTAACTGCTTATTTGGGGGTGTTAACGGCTGTGGTAAATACTTCACTGATTAGTACGGGAGGTGTTTCATTTATTTGGAGGCACGCTGGATGTGGCTAGCGGCAGTTTCCGGCACATAATTTGCATCTGCTTAATTGATATCTTTTGCTAATGTAAGTAGCCGCTACTAGCTCGGAATTAGCTATTGGCTGTGTTTACACATTCCAACGGCATTCCAATGGGATCAGACGCATGCGCGCTGGATCCTGTTTGCCGCCCTCTTCCGCCATTGGCCTTCTGAGAGCCGACACCTGTGATAGGCCCTCAATTTTTTCTGGGGTGACCAAGTTGAGAAGTAAGCCTCCCTGTGATTGGTCCGATTCGAATGCTGGAAAAGAGCGCGCGGTGTTGTCTCCACGCCGCGCCGCCAGCCCGCCAGCCACACATTTGGACCTGGCGGCCTCCCCTAGTCCCCTTTGTGTGTCTTTTTCCCGCCTGACCGACCGGCACGTCCTGTCCGTTGAGCATCGGTTGGGAAAGCCGGAAAGGAGGGGAGCCAGTAAGCCGGTCGGTGAAGCAACAAGACCAGCCTTTAGCTTGCTGCTGCTTCCCCAGATCGAGTAGAGAGGAAGAGAGAGAGAGGGATTATGATGGCCAGCCAGAGTTTCAAGCCTGCAGGACGCCTCTATGTCACCAAGAGAGGTGAGAGGGGATGCCCATTGGCCATGTAATATTCGCATGTAGAGAATATGTGCTAGGTAGGCTTATGGAGCCTGGCAGGCGGGTCTCCACCAATCCCACACCTGCGCCTCACTAGTACCATGGGTTCAGATCCACCAGCCATAAAGCTAATCACAGGTTTTATTATTATGGAGCCTGGCAGGGTCTCCACCCAATCCCACACCGGCGCCTCACTAGTACCATGGGTTCAGATCCACCGCCATAAAGCTAATCACAGGTTTTATTCACATGGTAGTACATAAAAAAGCCTTGAAGCATATTGATACAATTGCATGTTAGGTACACTGTAAAACCACAAAAAAGAGCATCACTGGTGAGTCTCTCATGGAACATCAATTTCTAATGCTCTTGTGATGCTTTTTTGTTGCTAGAAAGCATTACAAGAGCAGTAGGAGAGCATTACAAGAGCATTAAAAATTGATGTTCCATCTCACCAGTGATGATGCTCTTTTAATGTTTTGCGGTTTACAGTGTTTCCAAATAGATCTAGGCGAAAAAGAAAAGAAAAAAAAGTTACTAAGATACAAATCTTCTTATAATATTAAATTCTTAAAAGCCTTGCGGGAGTTGGCCGAGCCCTCTGATTGGTCCGCCACATATTGTTACCACCACCTCCCCATTGGCCCGCGTTCTAATCATGCGCAATGGGGTGTAAACAACTCCTTTGTTGGGTTGCCAGGGAAACTGTCCATTCCCTCTCTGTATTGTTGCCCAGTTGGCACTACTGTGAAGTTGTTTACAGAGTCAGTTCCCTTTTAGTACGTCTCGTACTATGACACGCAAAAAGATTGTCATGACTGTTTATTTGTTTGTGTGTTCATGCATTGGTAATCCTGGCCGCTGCCAGCGGTTGTTTATTTGGCAACATTCCGGGATCCACAAGACTGATCACCAGTCACGGTCGCGGTCCCTTGGCTGCCTTGTCATAGTTGTCGTACTTTGACTACAGGGTGATCAAACTTTTTTGTCGTTTTAGTTATTGACAAATACGGCCTTAGCTGCTTATATTGTAGCCGTGCCGTTCTTCATTTGTTTCGTGTTGTTTAATCCCTAATATCAACGGTTGATATTTCCGATTTCTGATTTCAACAACTGGTTGCTAGCCACGGCTACAATATAAGCAGCTAAGGCCGAATTTGTCAATAACTAAAACGACAAAAAAGTTTGATCACCCTGTATATGTTACACATCGCAGCAGACTAGTTTACCTAATTACTTCCCTGATATATACAGGGTGATCCAACTCTATGGCACCAACAGTTATTGGAAAATCAGCAAGCTGCTTGTTTATAAGCAGGTCATTGCTAAGAGATCAATAAGAGATA